>JBBPSJ010000086.1:0-125410 GCA_038093535.1 Boletus reticulatus
TCAACTCAGTGAGCATCTCATCTGCCCTCGTAATCGAGCTTCGAGTACAGCGACCAAGCACGCGCGGTATACTTGGGCGCGGGCGAATATTTCCCTATTTTTGTAATTATTTCTCCTATTCCGAGTCCAGATGTTTAGAAAAATTTCTGTTATTTTGTCCCGAATCTTTCATAATAGGGGTTCAGCTTCAACATCAAGCCTTGACTATCTCTCTCGCTTAATCCTATCATTCTGATTAACATGTCGACCTCTGATACTGCAGATCCAGTGCCAGTCGCCCCTGCTGCCAGTGGTCGATTCGTGTCAACCCCGAGAAAGAAGTTTAAAGCAGACACACAAGTTCGAGCACCAACAATCTTCGATCATTTGTCAGTCGTTCACCGCCAACTTGCTTTACGCATGAATGGACATTGGCTGGGTCCAATGCCTGTCGAGGAATTTCTTCAAGAGTTCCTTCCATCACCACCAGACAAGCCCTTGCCAACCATTGCCCATAGTAAACTACAGCATGCTGCTATGGAACACAGTGATCTTGTTTCACGATGTGATTCCTTTGTGAGTTATTATCTCAAAGCTACATCCTATTTGGAATAACATTTTAAAAAGATAGATGCAATCAAGGACTACATCCCTGATCTACAAGCTATCAACACCAGCCAGAAAGGGGACCAAGACTTGCAGCCAGAAATCTGTCTCTACAACAGCAATGAAGATGTACCCTTGGGTGCTGATTTTGATCACATTGAACTCTGGATTGAGTTCAAAAGAGATGATCAGGATGTTGTGTTTCATGACCCTGAGGAGCCATCAAGCTCAACTATCGAGAGTGGTGCATTCATACCTGAAACCAAGGTTGGACAGGAAACCCGTGGGGAGTTGCTGGATTATGCAGGTATTCATCATTCCCACCAATTTCGACACTTCTCTTTCTCTATGCTTGTCATGGACAACCACATCCGGCTCTTTCGATGGGATCCTGCAGGAGCAATAGTCAGCTCAGCATTTCAATATTGTGAACATCCTGAAATCCTGGCCTGGTTCTTATGGCAGTTCAATCACCTCTCAGCAAGAGATCGGGGCCATGACACTTCTGTTCACCCTGTGAAGCTACAACCTGATGTTGCCAAGTCTATCCGAGAAAGTCTAGAGATTCCAGATACTGAGCAAATACTGGAGTACCACCTACCTGGACTGATGAACAGAGGACATGCATATGGCCCTCAGCCAAGGAGTCAAAACCAAAGAAATGTCAGTCGGTGTACTTGGACTTTGCCAGTGGTATGGATTCCAGGTCCATCACCAGCAATTCAGGGTAGCCATGCTGGGATATGCACACAGTGTGGCTTGGCTAGCAACTCCTTTCCCCAGGAACCAACAAAACATGATGGCTATGACAATTGGGCAACAAGGTGCATTGTGTACTTGAAGGATACCTGGCGATACTGTGGCTCTGGGAATCTGGTTGTTCCACCAGAACATGAAATTTATCACAAGTTAATTGGCAACAAGACACCCAACATTCCAGAGTTTGTTAGTGGTGGTGATGTGACAGGGGGGTTGACTAGAACCCATGAGTTCACACATCAGCCATGGCCATGTGTCAAGTCAAGTATATCTATATTTCAGCATTATCGACTTGTACTTGGCACTGTTGGATGTGCACTCACAGCCTTCAAGTCCACAAAGGATTTGACAACCATTGTCTTGGATGCACTCAAAGGTAAGTAAATATTATCACTACATTTGAGTCCATTTGTTTCTAACTTCAATATACAGCCCATTCCCATGCATACCAGGTTTCAGGAATACTGCACTGTGATATCAGCCCTGGCAATATTATCCAGACGAAGAATGGACAAGGCTTACTGATTGATTGGGAGTTTGCAAAGGAAGTCAATGATGGCAATAGATGTGCAGACCGTACAGTGAGTATCTTTCTAATCTCTTATTTTGATTTGATTTGCAGTATATTCATGGGAGTTGTATATAGGGAACATGGCCATTCATGTCAGTCAACTTGCTGCAGAACATTGGCCAAATCCACACCTTGGCTGATGATCTCGAGTCATTCTTGCATGTCCTTGGATGGATAATGCTATTGTATGTGCCTGCCATCAAAACTTACACACCAGATAGACGTTGGAATGATCTGGAACGTTTCAACACAAACCACTCTCTTCATGGCATTGATTATGGTGGGGAGGACAAAATGCTACTTTTCCTAACAGATCGATATCCATCATGGGCAGGATTCAGACCCAAACAGACAACACCTTTGTTCAATGTCATTCAATCATTAAGCAAACTCTTCAAACCCCAATATTCCCCTCCTGATGACATAGATCATGGATATCAATATCTTGAGTCATCAGATCAGTTGATCAAGATAATTGAAGAAGCATTGCAGAATCCAGAAAATCACTGGCCAAAAGATGATGGCGCTGTGAAACTCCCCATTCAACCTGACCCATATAATGTTTATGTGGCACCACATCAGAAGTTAATCAGAACCAGTCAACATACAGCTGATCCCACGGACTGGGAAAAATCGAAAGGCCTCCCCACACCGGTGAAGCGCTCTGCCAGCCCTTCAAGTCAGTCAGGGCCAGGGCCAAGCACCAAACGTCGTCGTCGTGAGCCTCTTCCATTCACTGTACAACCACTTTGACTAACTTGCAAACATCAGGTGGCTCAGTCTCTGGGGATGATAATTGAGTGTCTCGAAGATGACCATTGACGGTCCGCTAAGACGCGGCCTGTACATTGGCAGTAGGAGGAGAGGAAAGTAATGACGTTCCGATGGCATACAAATGGCAGTTCCTAGGGACCTGGCCACACGTCGATGAACCGACCAGGCACACCGGCAGTGTGAATCGCTAGCCGCTGGGATCAAGAAACGGTTCTTGCCACATACCTGAACACGGGCTTCCTATTCAATGTTCGAGGTGGAAGAAGGTAGGTGACCGGTGGAAGCATCGTAGATGATATTTGCTGGGACTGGAGAGGAACACGGACGCGAACACCTGTGTAATAAGATAGAGAATGAAAATGTGATTGATTAGATATCACCGAGCATCCTCATTCACCTCCACCCCCCGGAACGACAAGACCATCAACCGGTCCGTCATCTCTCGTTCCTTGCACTCTTGACCCACCCCTGCGAGCGCGTCCGCTATCTCGTCTGCAAACGCCACCAGCTCTCGCCGACTTGACGGCCGATGCCCACGCTTCATAGCGACGGTCACGACGACCCGGCATCCCTTTTCGAGATCCCGTCTCGCCTTGCGCATCTTGTGCGCCACGTCCGCGGGTGCGACGCCCCACGTGAGCTGTACCTCTTTCGACTCCACCCTTGCGCTTTTCTTTTTGACGGCGCGTTTCACGTCCTTGTACCGCGCCTCGATCTCGTTGCGTGTCGTGATGCGGACGATCGGGTGTGGGGTAGATGTGACGAGTTCGATGATGGGACGATCGCGTCCGCGGGTGCCCGTGTGCGTGCCCGTGTCCGCGTTCGTGTGCGCACCCGTGCCAGTGCCGACGTACGTGGCTAACAGATCTTCGAGAGCCCGTTTACTCGGTGAAAGTTTGTTCGTGTCGGGATCGAGGACATACACGTGGGTGAACGGGATCTGGCGGTTCGTCGGACGGCGGGCGCGTCCGGGGAGGGTGTCGGCTTGTTTGAGGTTGGCACTGGCGTTGGCAGAGGTGGAAGTGGGCGTAGCGGGTGTAAGGTGACGTCGGGCGGGCGGGGGAGGGGGGTAGGACGGACGGACGTGGGCATAGGGTCGGCCGGTGATCGACCGAGTATGGGGTATTCGAGGTACGGATGGTATAGAGCGGTAGGCAGCCCAGACACGCGTGAACGCGCAAAGGTGGTGCTGTGTATATTTCGCTAGTACATGATGTTAGTTTCATATTGTCGTTCAGAAAAAAGACTCACAGAGGGACGTCATGGCTTCCGACTCGGCGTGAGCAAGGTTTTGAGCGGTTGTTTGTACGTGTTACGTTTACAAGGTCTTGTACAACATGTACATACACAAGGTTATCGTACGTACTCCGTCATCATCGTCGCCGCTGTGTGTCACCCTGCTCTACGTCTCATCGCCTAGTCCCAAAAGATACCCTGCATTCTGACATTAATATTACAATTCGTGTATCAGTGATGACTATTGCAAATATTTGTTACATCCCGAGACAACAAGACACTTCGCTTCGACGGCCCTCACCTTACTCGAGCCTCAACGTCAGGGTTGGCCCTAATTCTTCTTTCCCTTTTTCTTTCTCGCGGCAGTCGAAGCGGTCGTTCTTACCAACCTTGCAGGCACCTGGGACGGTACATCAAAAGCGGACCAATCTGAGCTCGAGAACAGAGATCCAGGCTGAGTATCCGGCCGGTCCACGGGAGATGATCCAGTTTTATCACCATGTTCATCCTCAGCTTGGGGTGCGTCGCTCGCGCCGACGTCTGCTTCAACCAGTTCCAGTGACTCCAAAGAAGCCGACATTGAGATGGGGGTAGGAGCCGCTTGTTCTAGTGCAAAGGGATGGTGTGCCTTCAAAAGTCTCGTATGGATTCCAATCATAATATCAGCCCCATGAGGAAGCTCTTTCTGAGCGACACGTCGTGCGAGCGCAGCGAAATTTGCAACCACCGTAGGTGACGCAATGTGGGCATACAACACGTCAAGTTCCATCTCCAGTAGTTGTGGATGCCTACAGATCGATAAGCGAACATCGTAGAAGGTTGTGGAGGATGTACTTTGAGACAATGCTACATGAGAGCTCTTTCAAAATATTGTCTCCGCTAAGGTTGCTGCGAATGTAGACAAGTGCGGCATCGCGAAGGTGATCTAATCCAACCTGAAGCATGTACTTAGTTTGAGTTTGACAGATTGTATGACAAAGCACACGAACTTTTGAGGCTAGACGATACATAGACTTGGCCGAACAGCTCGGCACATCCAGAGGGCTCGTCGAAGGTCCGACAGCTGTCGTCGAGCTAAGAGGTAGGAAACTAAACTTGCCAGTATGGATATAGTTCAGGAGCGTGTACCACCTAAGGGTCAAGCTTCATTCAGTCCAAACACAAGGAGCAAACTAGAGGTGAACTTGCGTTCGAAACGCGGTATCTTTGACAAGGACATGGCGACTTCTCAAAGACCCCAGACCCATGGCGGTTTGGTTTCCCAATCCGTTGTCGCCTCTGGTTTCCGGAACCACTTTCTCGCTGCTCGCTACTGGTCCGTCTCTATCCCCGCTTACAGTGAATGGTTCATCCTCTCTCTGCTGTTCCGGATTGCGCGCATCGGAACTAACCGCTTCAGAACCATCGTCAGATAATCTATGCAAACATCTCAGTTGGCACTCAAACAGACAACATATGATGAACCTCACTCATCGTCATCCTTGGGCGAAGACAGGTCCGAATTTGACGCGTCGGGTTTTGCGACAAGATTATCATCACAATCGTCGAGATCGCTGTCACTCTCATAGTCATACTCGTCAATCGGAGCATCGTTGGGAATGTCATTGTCTCCCGTGAGGTCGACGAATGAAGGGTCGGAAGAGTTTATGTCCGTACTCAACACTGGATAGCAATGATGAACGAGGCAATCATTGTCTCGTGGAAGAACCACTCACGGTCCGTGAAGAATTTCGAGCCCTTGGCCAAAAGTGCATTGTTTGCGCAAAGCACACGAGGTTTCTTCACATGACCAGACATTGGAGATTTTGCGGAGAAGAGATGAAACTGTGTGTTGACAAGCTCCTCTCCGAGGAGAAGTTTCTTCACAAGTTCTTCCAAGCATTCCAGTTTGTCAGGATTTAACGTGAAATCTACTGCGGAATAAGTATATAGAGGGACGATCATAATCAGGCGGCTACCTGGTTGAACGACGATGCCTTCGGATTCAGATGCAGTCATTGGTCGGCAAGATGCACTTGCACTCTGTTGTTGTTGTTGTTCGAACGCAGAAACCCAGGTAAAATTAGGCTGATTGGTGGTAGCTGGTGTCGGAAAATGAAATTTTCGTCGATAATCTTGCATGCGTAGCTCCTGACTCGTAACGCTCAGCGATTGCGGGAAGGAATGGAAGTGAGATATCAAGCTCCATCAACTTACCTCTAAAGATTCACCCTCATAAGCTGGCATAGCTGTTATAGTTATGAGGGAGTTGATCTGAGCCGAATAGTCCTCCTTCATGCAGGTGACAGAATAATCTACCATGGACGTGCCTGTCGTCACCTTTAGTGAATTAGTATCTTTGGAGAGCATGAGTAGTTTCAAGGATAGTGATGATAGGACTGGCCAGCAGGAGTAGCAACAGGGGTTGTTGTTGGCTTGGATCCGAAAGCAGCAGTACCCGTCGTTCCAGTGCCAGGCACCGCAACTTTGCTTGCACGGAAGGGGTGGTACACTGCAGAAGTACCACCTCCAAGTGAGTTTGGTCCAGTGGGAGATTCAGGAGCGGTGAAAGGAAGATACGTACTGTCAATTGGAGCGAATGTGGTCGTTACTGATGGAGAATGGCAATAGCCTGAGGGGTTCCAGCCACTGCCGGATTGGGTCTTGTTGACTTCAATGATTGAGCTCAAAGTCCCAAGTCCACCTCAGGTCGTCCTTACGCGTTCCCGTTTAACCCATCCATCAGTGTGGGTAAGCCAAACCAATTGTACTCGACGGGGTGTGAGAGCTCACTTCGTGCGTAGACCTGAAGATCTTGAGGCATGGTACAGAGAAGATTATCAACTCTGCTGATGAGCATGTCTCGGGCTGAATGCCATTGAGACCTCTGTTGCCAACACGCTCCGAGGTCAACGAGGGCATTGAAATCACCATCCAGCGCGGTGAAGAGTGCACCGCCGAGCTCAGCAACAAATGCGAGGGCCAAGTCCGATAGTTCGTTGCAACAGGGCGAAGACTTCCGAGGTGGACACAAGACACTCAACTTGAACATGCTTTCCTTATCGTGGGCAATCATTTCAGATACATCACGCGCTGGACTGTCGAAGACATCCAAGATGCTGCGTACAGATGTGGTCCTAACGTACACGTTTACGAGCGCGGGGGCGCCTTTCGTCCAGTCTCGCCCTATTTCGGCGTATAACCTCCCGAGGCTGGATTATCGATGTGCTGATGACGGTCGTTTTTAGGAGGGAAGTGCGTGTGGTCACTGACGATGAGTGAGTTGTTTAACGTTCTTGCTGTTTCTGTTCGTTTGTCGGAGTGATGGTGGAATTGGTGAAGTTGAAGTTTGAGCGCGGGGGCTCAGCTACTATGCTGAGCTCCACTCCTTGTCCTGAAGGGACGTAGGGTGTGGCAGGCGTTCCCTGCGATGACAAGTTATATTTATTCTGACCGACCAACTATATACTACCATGGAGTGAAGAGTGGCTAATGTACCTGTCTAGGTCTTTTGATGGGTTGAGATAGATGTTAACTTGTGCCTGCGTGCATGCATGTCCGGCTATAAAACCAAGTTCGACTAGCTGAATGTAAAATAGATTTCTTTCCACCATGCCTTGTGTGTGTGTGCTATGACAGTCCAGTTTTCTGTCGACTCTGTTCCCGCTTGAGAGCGGTGGTCCGAAATAACCACGCCAGGTTCTCATACACGACAAATGTGACACATGTGCCAGGGAGGACGCGAACCAAGTTTGTTCCCAGTCCGCGGTAAAATCCTTTGACGCCCTCGCCTTTCCACGTTCGTTTGATGGTGGTGGGGATATCAGGGTATAAGTGCGTCGTGGCATTATTCTGTGCAGTGGGAAGATATGTGAGACGCGCAGGACGGGCGAAAAGATGAAACCCACTTGTATACGCGAACGAATGACTTGGTATGGATACGTGATCGCGAGGGCAAATAGCTTGCTTGCGCCTGACATGACGGTGTACGCCGTATTCGACTGCATGTGACAGCACAGGTGAATCATGGCACGAGCACGTATGAGCAGTGTATGCGTACCAGTTTATCATCCTCTGGTGTCATCATTTTTCCTGCTCTCGCAAATTGTCTCCGTTTCCGCTCAAAGCCCCACTGCTTCAGCTCTTCGTACGCCATGAACTGCACTGCGCCATTGCTGACGCCAAAGAGTGCGAGTGATGTCCCCTTCCATAGACCGCGTATGCCCTCTGTGCTGTATATGGACGAGAACCCGTCTGTAAAGGAAGGGCTTGAGAAAGCATGAGGTGGCCGGACCGGAAGCACGCACGCCAAAGACCTCTATATGACTTGGGATCGTCTGCACGGGTGGTAAACATGCGTACTTTGACGACCCATATCGGATTGGTCATGATAGCAGTTGCAGCACCTGTCATGCATGTCAGGACATGTCGGAGACAAAGAGAGAGGACAAGCGGCGAACTTGCTGCAGCGGAACAGGCGAGGTAGCCACCGGGGGACAAGCGAAAGTTTGGATCGTCTCCCGACGCGCGTCTCTTGAGCATGTTGTAGCTGGAAAAACATCGAATGAGCAACAAAGCACGTTCCGAGGGTGGTCATAAACGGACAAGAGAAAGTAGAGACCCCAGCTGGAAGCATTGCCGGCAATGTTGGGAGCTACACCGCGGTAGAGACCTTTCCAGCCGTTCTCTGCATGTATGTCACGCAGAGAGTACCATATCTGCTTTCCGATGCCGCCCTTGGGATTCGAAGTCGATACTTGGAGTTTTACTTTGAGGAGGTCGAGGGGGTGCATGCATAGGACGGCGACGATGCCCGCGCCGAGACCAGCTGTGGCATGGTCCTAAGAGGTGCGCTGAACGTGCAAGACGGCGACGAGTGAAGAGGGTACGCACGAGAGCAGCAGACGGAAAGAAACTGGGCGGGTGATGGCTTGTCATCACTTCGCAAAACTGTTACGTAATGACCATCTACGAGAGCTATTCCAAACTCGTCCAAGTCTTTTTTTTCTCATGGCAGGATTACTTTACAAGAGTCGATTCGTACCTTGACCTCCTCTCACGTCTCCTCTCTCCCCCATGCACATCCTCTCCCTCCTCTCCCTCGTCGTGGCCATCACCGCCGCCTCGGTCCAGCAGCAGCCTCGGTCTCCAGCAGCCTCGATCGGACGACGGCAGGTCACCATCACAGCACCATCACCCTTGCCCTCGCAGTGCACCACCACATGCAGCCCCGTCTCCAACGAGGTCACCCTAGTAAGTCTCCGTCTCCTTACTCTCTCTCTCTCTCGTCTTCCCCGGCGCCTGTTCCCCGCGTCGGAGTTTCAATATCCTCGTCCTCGACTCGGACGCTGTTTCGGTTCCGGTCTTCCGTCGGTCGTCGTTGACGTTACCCCCTAGGGATGTCCCGTCACCGCATGCTGCACCACCACGTTTGAGACGCAGTACTACAACTGTCTCGAATGCGTCGGTATGGCGCTCAACGTCGCCAACTACTCGACCTCTCAGAACAGTCTCAATCGTACGTGTCTTTCTTGTCCCCAGCCGGGTCCGGTCTCATCTGTTGCTCAGTGCTCTATACGACTTGCGTCGACATGGGGTTCGTCTTGCCACGGCTCGAGCTGCCTGGCCAGACGAATGCGAGTGGTACCACTGGCGCTGCTGCCCCGACCAGTCCCGCATCCCTAACCGGTGCGGCGCTTGGCTTGCGGTGGTATGGTGGCCAGGTAGAGGCACTGATCGGTGCAGCGGTGCTCCTCGGGCTCGTTGGGCTGTGGTAATCCCACGGAGCAGACGAGCGTGGATCCCAGGTTCACACTCTTATTCAAACTCTTTGCATCAGCCAGACACATGACTTTTGGGACTATCTAGCATTCACTTTTGGCTTACTTATCTCACACTAAACTTCACCCACGGACTCTGCGGCCTAGAACGAAGGCAGTATCGGGTTGTATATGACGCTACACGAACATAAGGATACACACATACACTTACTATCGAGGGTAATTAGCAGCCTTTCCAGACATTCATTTACAAACGTGCATCTTTTGGTATTTTACGAATGGCCTGTCGAACGCCGAGATCTCCCAATACGTCCTCTGCGCCAGCGAGGATAGCGTCGAATGGCGACGTCCGATGGAACTGTGTATCAACATGTCCAAAAGTCAGGTCGAGGGAAAAAAAGGATGATACGCACATTCTCGACAATCTTTCCCATCCCGCCCATCGTGATACCCCGCCCGCCAAACATTTGGGTTGCATCTTCGGCCGTTTCGCGGCCAGCGCGCGAGATGAACCTACACAAGTCAATGGATACGTGAAACAACCAGAGCCACCCGCCAATGAGCGTACTTTTTAAGAAGAGCAATAGGCCCTGCTAGCTTGTCCGATTGCTCCCCATAGCTCATCTGTACCAAGACATTCAGGACGATCAAAACCCACTCAAGCGAGCTTTGACGCACATGGTTCATCTGATGCGTGATGGTCTCTATCCACGCCTGACACGCCTCCACGCGCTCGATCATCAGCGCCAGTTTCGCACGTATGACCGCCTGAGCGTGCAAGGGCTTCTTGAACGCGATACGCTGATTGGTCCACCTGAACGTGCACACGTCAGCACACGAAGCAATCCATCGCTGACAACGGACTTGAGGCATTCTTCCACGACCACTCGTTGCGCGCCCAGGCTCGTGGCGGCCACCATCCACCGTTCGTGATTAAAGTTGCTCAGGATGACATATAACCCCTGTCCAACGTTCCCGAGCATATGCGACGCGGGAACGCGTGCACCGTCAAAAGTCACGTATGCCGTGCCTGCCGTAGACGAGTAAGACGTTTTGACAGGCTTTGTGGACACGTCGTCAGAGCGGGGAATGAGGAGGACCAGTGGACCTTTCTACGGGTAGACCACTGTCAGACACCACGACGAAAAAGAAGTGGAATCGTGCATACGTCGGTCTGGCACAGCGTAGTAAAGTAGTCCGCAAACGTGCCATTCGTGATCCACCTGTTCAAACGCTCAACATCGTTCTCTCACGCGAAAAAAAAGGCAGCCTACTTTTTAGTCCCAGTGACCACCCAATCGTCGCCGTCTCTCACTGCGACCGTCTGTACGCCAGCCACATCACTGCCTGCAAACGCTTCCGTGATGGCAAGCGCAATGTACTTTTTTCCACCAAGGATCTCAGGTACATATCGCGCTTGGATATCCGGTGATCCAAAATTAAGGATGGGTGGCAAAGCAATCACACCACCGTTGAGCAACCCATCCACGAAACCACGCGTCCCGAAACGGGCCATTTCAAGGTTGAGAATGAGCTGATCGGGGGGTATGAGTGATGACACCAAAAGACCGGTAACGAGCAACCCCCTCACCTCGTGGAAATGATCGTACGTTTCCGGCGTGACGACCCCACCCATGAGCACCCGTCCTTGTAGATGCTTCCCCGGACCGATCCGCATCGCCAAAAAATTCATCACACTGCCCACCCCACACATCGTCGTCAGTCAGTCAGTCAGTCAGTCAGTCAGTCTTGCGTCGTCACACACCGCCCCACATCGAGTCGGACGCACCTCAGCTTATCCACAAGCGCCTGCGATACCCGCTTCCCATTCTCTTCACACTGCACCGCCTCGGGATACACCTCCGTCATGAAAAATGCGCGCACGGCGTTGTGGAACTGCCTATGCCCGTCGTTGTAGTACGGGCTGTGAAACCCGGGACTGAGCCATGTCGGCTCGGCGTACGGGACGCGCGAGAGCGCGCCGGGTGCAGGCGGTTTGATCCGTTCGGTCTCTCCACGGACGGTCCCGATGTGGAGGCGGGCGTATTGGGGGCGGAGGAGGATTTCGTGGCGGTGGAGACCAAAGAAGACGTCGGTCGCGTCTTTGCCGGCTGTCGGTGGGTGTGGGCTTCGAGTGAGTGCGGTCCAGGAGATGGGGAGTGGCAGGACTTGGTACTTACCGACGCCGGGTGCCAAGAGGACGTTGGCGCCCCCTGGATGGAGGTCTGCGAACCGCGTGAGGTCGTAGACTTTGGCATCGATCACGATCCACTGTATGGAACAAGGTTGTGAGCGACGTGTCTTGAAGATTAACTCGAGGGACTTGCCAAGTCCCCTTGCTTGTTGTGCTACGTTTCAATATGAGGTTAGTCCCCGTGTAACATACTAGGCGGAATCGAGGCTGGTCTACCTGTGCAACCTCATTGACAGTAAATTCCTTGGATGACATTCCGAGTGTGTCGTATCGGGTGAACCTCACAAGGGAGGGTAAATATTTCACAACAAGATATATAAACACGTGAAGCTGTCCGCTGCAGTACATACTGTACACAAGTAGTACGGTGAATAACAATCTTATAGGTTACTCTAAGTAAAAGTTTCAAAGGCGTGCATTCCAACATATTTGCACGCTCCAGTCCTCTTCGTCTAGAGCTAAGCCCGCGGTTTAGCCAGCGAGAAGTGGAATAGTACAGAGAAACGTACCCTGAACAAGAATCCGAGCTAGTGCGTGCATACAGGATCAGCCAACACAGCTCACAGGTAGGGAATTCATACGCACATCTTCGGGGGTCAAGCGACCCATAGCCTGTCACAGACACACCACTTGAGCGACGAGACAGCACCGAAAAAAAGGACACACGTACCGACTCGTCAGTAGACAACGTCGCATTAACCATGGCAGACTTTTTCTCTTGAAGCTAACGAAGCGTTTGGTTATGCTATGCAAATTCATGAATGGGGTTGCGTACTTGAACAATACGACTTTCTATGCTGTCTTCTATGACGAGCTTGATGGCTTGAATAGGTCGATGCTGGCCAAGCCGGTGAATGCGGTCCATGGCTTCTGTGGGTCAATAAGTAAACTGTGCTCCACCTCATGGCAAGTATCCTTACGGTATTCGACAGCCGGATTCCACCAACTATCCATGAGATAGACACGCGAAGCTTCCGTCAAGTTCAATGCGACGCCACCAGCTTTCAGGGATACCAGGAAAACGGTCACATGGACGTTGTTCACTAGAAGTCGGGTGTGAGAAATGCAGAGGTGCCAGGAGGAAACCTTTGGCATACTAAAGTATTGGATGGTAGCGTCGCGAGCCTGAGGTGACATTGTCCCTTCGAGTCGACATATCTATAAAAAATGAGTACTTAAACCGTAGGCAAAAAATAACACCGACCTGGAATCCAGCTTTCTGTAACCTGAACGCAATCAAATCCAAAAAGTTGACAAATTGGCTGAATACGATGCTTTTTGTGGTGGCGTCTTGTGTACGAAGATTGGACAGCTCTTCGACGAGAGCCTCAATCTTAGAGGACGAACGCCAGACATCTAGGTTGAGCCGTCCGATAATGCCCTGCCTCGCAGTTGGCGAGGTCGATTCCAACTCAACTGCAGGTCCTTCAAGGTCAATGGTCAAGGGGAGATGACAGACCGGGCATTCAGGCTAGGACGGCAGGTATCATCGAGCCGCATTGCAAGTATATCAACAGGATACATACGTTGATGTCCCCGACAGTACTCAGATATTGGTTCATACACTCGCGATCAAAGATATGACGGCACTTGGCTTGAATAGCATCCTCGGCTATATCATTGCAAAGCCTGCAGAGTGTGGCTTCGCTGAGTTCCTCGCTGTTGAAGAACGTGTTTCCGTTGCTCTTGCTACGGAGAACCAGGTCAGGGTGGCAGGCCATTTGGCGCATACGGGTAATTCTGATGAAAGTATGTCAAACCCATCCAGATAAAATCAGAAGACGAGATATACATACAAACTAAAGATATTAGAATAGTCTGATCGGACATGTAAAGGTAAGGAAATATCAAACAAAGCAGGTCAACTCACTATTCAGGACAGTTCCCGAATCGGCGTAGGTACTGAACTGACGCTTGGCATCAGTGAACAATGAGAGATACAACTCTTTCTCTTCTGGGCTGAAGTAATCCCTCCGAACGACGACCGTTCGAGGGGGAAGTCCAAGATCATCAGCGCGTTGGATCTAAGAGATTACATGTTCCGACCCATGAGTAACAAGTATGAGAAAAACATACCTTTGTTCGTCTGAGCATCATACGTTCCAAGAGGATCCTCAGCTTCTTGAAAGCTGCCTTGCCAGGCCCTTCCATGCCGTTTTTTTGGATAGGTGTCAAAATTTCGTTGTTCCATAAACACGTCTAATTTGGCGTTCGAATGAGACGATTCACATCGCTAGACGGAGGAACAATATCCTACATGTTGCATCGGGCTATGACCACATTCTACGAAGCAAGAAGTTAAGTATGACATCATTCAAAGGGGGACTTCAAACACGTACCGTCACAGTTCTTTTTATCGGAGAACTTCCAGTGGAGAGATTTGCAGTCACATTTCTTGCCTGCGATATAACCCGTGAGTTAGCATAAAATCACAAGAAGATGACATACAGAAGTAGTATGCGAAGGGATCCCCTCCTAAGAAACGAATCATGCTGTAGAGTTCTCCGACACGGTTCTGTAGCGGCGTGCCCGACAAACACCACTTGTAGTTGCTATTCAGCTCAAAGCAAGCTTTGGCGGTGTTAGTAGAACGTTCCTTGATATTATGGGCTTCATCAAGCTGTGTATGCAGGTGAAATCAGTACTATTGGGAAAACTATGCACACAACGTACGACGATCCGGTTCCATTTGATTCGGTGAAGGGGGGAGGCCTCTTTGACGATATGACCTTTACGTTTGAAACCGCTCTCTTGTTTTCGGAAGCAACTTTCTACCACGGCGTAACTGGTAAGGACCTGGCCGTAGTCAGCATCGTGAATCATAGGACAGCCTCAAGTTGACGTACAACATCATATTTTTTGAGTTCTTGGGGATTAGCGATGCGAGAAGCACCGTGCCAAACGAGAACATTCATACCCTCCGTGTGGGCATTGATCTCATTGCGCCATTGCATGATTGCAACAGTCGGTCTAAGGAGTGGTTACTATCACTACGCATGAAGACTAGAAGGATACTCACGCAATGACGAGATTGGGCCTCTTCAGGTCCAATACGAAGAGGGAAATCATTTGAATGGTCTTCCCCATGCTGTACGGAAAAAAAAGTTCGAGACATTCTTGATGAAGAGGACGTGATGCCTTACCCCATTTCATCCTTGAACACCAAATGTTCAGTACCCCGGAGAGAATAGTGTAGCATATGCTTACCGCCAACAAGCCACCTTGCCAGATACTACGTTCTTGCTTTCCCATCCACCAAAGAGACTCTTGCTGGAACGGCAAAAGTGTGACTTTTAACCCAGCGGGCTGTTCCGCTTTCTCGGGAGTGATCACAGGAATTTCTTCGAGGTCCCCCCACACATCCCGAAGTTCTGGGTGATGTTTTTGCAACGCCAGGGAAGTTTTTTCCGCCTGCGACATTTGTTGAACAAACCCTCAGCGAATAAGCAGATCCTAGACATACCCAAGTCAACTGGCGGCCAAGCTTTAGAGCTAGTAAACGCTGTTCCTTCTTGGTTTCGAGCCGCTCCCGACGCGCGCGACGTTGTTTCTCATACCACGACATGGGCTCCGGAGAACTTTTGGCTTTCCTCTTCTTGGGTTGCGCCTTCCCCTTCCCCTTTCCTTTTCTTTTTAACACAAGCTCCTCATCGGTGTTTTCCAGCGCGGATAGCTCCGACTCGTCGTCACTTTCAGCAGATTCATTATAAAGCTCTCCATCGCTATCTATCGTGCGCGTTGGAGACCCATTCGCAATGACACGGCTCCTTGAAGTTGAAGTGCCAGCGCCAGACCTTTGTTGAGTCTCGCGGCGCGCAGTCTCGTGGGACGCTGCGATAGCCACCATAAGCGCTTCCGAGTCCGAGTCCGAGTCCGACACTATCCCACTCCCGTCGGAATCCACGTATGACCCATCGTTTTGTGGTTCATCTTCAGAGGAAGCTTCATCATCGTCGGGCTCAGGCGTATCGATGGCCCTTGCTTTCCCCTTGCCCTTATTCCTTGACGTAGGGATGGGTTTGGCCTATATTGGATGGCTGACTCAGCGACACCGTTGCGGGCAAAGACGAACGTTCAACTCGCCTTTGTCTTCAAACCCCGCACAGTGGGCACCTTGACGACCACAGCATCTGCAACGACTCTTCGTTTGGTAGCAACGTGGACATCTACATCGTCTTCTGCGGCGCGTTTTCGAGCGTTCCTTGTTATGATAGAGGCGCCTGGTTTCTTCACTGGAGCCGGCTCTGGCTCAGACGTGTCAGGGGTTTCAGGTTCCACAGAGTTTGAGGTGCTAAGAGGGGTGACTGAGGTGCTCGTAGTCGTCGTCGTCGCAGGTGTTCGAGAGCTACGACCACGTTTTCTTGCGCCGGCCATGGTTAGACAGCAACGGCCAAGGGAGGGGACAAGAGCGTCGCGAAATGAAAAACTTACAAGACGCGTCTGTCAATTAGTGGTGGCGTCGGAACTTTGGGATCACGTGATTCACTCCCTTTGTGCCACAACCGCGACGCGCTCATTGGGCGATATTTTGAGTCACCACCAAGCTGTAAAACCGGCGGCAGTTATTGCCAAGACGTCAAGGCTCGACACAGGTTTGTGGGGAACTTGGCAATAAACTTTCTAATCATTCATATCATACTTGCATACAACGCGGCTTCAAGCTTCATGACCGGGATAGTGACACGCTCGTCCCACAGACTTAGCTATCCCAAACGAAAAAAAAAGCAAGGCACCATCATAGGACACAAGATCTGAGATGCGTGACGCCTTCTCTTCGTCAAACCAAGTGAGTACGTACCTGACTTGCCTTTATGACTGCTTCGAAAACAGAAGACAGTGGTTTCCGTTGCAAGCCGACGACGCGTTGCACGTTTTATGCATTCTACTCGACCACTTCGATTCCTTCCCATCTCACCCGCGTCGAGTGCCTCTCGCTTGAAAGTTGTTTGATTTATAGAGACTGCAATCCCAGGGAGCGGAGAAGAGTGGGAAGACGGCGTCGGTGACTGCCACGACCACTGAACCCATTCCGAGGACTTGAACGAGGTACCACGATTCCAGGCTATACATAGCTATACGCATTCCGCAGCAACTCTGTCGACTTTGGAATGCAGAGTAGTTTCAGCGGTCCGATGCAAGCGAACACGGTACGGTCCGAAGTGTCCCATTCATGCATACAAATGATTGATCGTGAGGATTATATTTGGGGACCTTTCGCTATTTCGCGAGCCCATGTGGCATCGTGGATAGGATATGATACGTCACACGACGTTCCACGGACGAGTTCGCGCGGGGAACAACAGGCACTTTCCGAGGTTTGTACTCGCAGACCAGATGTCTTCATCGATCATCTCCTGCGCACATATCAATGTCGGCTACTGCCGTGTGGTGGTAACCAGAATACGTACCATTCGGTGCAAACGCGGTGATAATCTCACTGAGGACGTGGCTAATCGATGAAAAAACTGCCTCGTGTAGGCAATTCCTTTAATCTCGGTTCACGATCTGTGCAAATTTGAAAGGGAAGGTTTGAAAGCGACACTCGAACTAGTACTGTTGCAGGGCATAGATGTGCGATTGAATCAAGTTTCCGTTTTCGCCTCTGGCTTCAAAGTAGGGCGTGACGCTCTCCGTTTCGGCCAGCGGACAATGTCGGGAATGACACCCCTACCAATATTTAGGATTGGGAACACCGTCAAAGGTTATCTCCGGGAAAACAATCTCGCCTGTGCTCGGGGACTGCCACTCATACCTATAGCCTTCTGTGTTTACAAGGTAGATGCAACTTGAGATTAGTTGATGTATGGAGTTAGCCTGAGAAGTGTTGGTAGGCAAAAACTCCTTTGCCATGCGTTCAGTAAACCCTAGTCGGACAAGCGATGAGTGCCTTTCCATGGAAACTCCTATGCGCGGACTTCCGTCCCGTCGACCACGCGAAACTGCACCATATGACTTCATCGTATTGAACAAGCGTCTACAGAGTACCTACAGGCCCCGCGGAAACGCACGAAATGATGAAATCCATCAAGAAGCAGGAACATCTGACAGAGCCAGAAGCCTTCATGCGCAATTTCCTAGTTATCTCGATGGAGCCAGTGCCTTGATACCGGATCGAAGTTAATCCTTTGCGCTACCATGGGAGTACGAGTAAGTTTGGGGCATCTATGACACGACTGGTGGAGGAGACGGGGAAAAACGTACTCCACGCTTGATGGGATCCAAAATTTCAAGCCAGCAATTTTTTTGGTGTTGAGGACCCTGTGCCTGGATGCGCAACGGCACCGTTAATATCATGATTGATGGTATGATGGGAGGGTTGCAACGAATACGGGAGCGATCGATCCGGTGCAGTCTGGTGTTGGTCTGGATGGGATGATCTACTCGAGGAAGTTGTTACTGCCTCGCCAAACTGGTTCAGAATTCGCCCATCTCCGATGCCAGAGCCCTCTGTGTGTGAATATCCCGGCGGGGTTGATTCGAGAGAAGAGTTTGTAAGTAGCGAATATTGTGAAGGTAAGATGTTGACAGCTGGTGGGTTCACTGTGTGAATCGTGCTGCGCGTCAACCCTATGTAACCTCTAGGAATCACGAACGAACCTGAGCCTGATCCCTGGATCCTGGATCCCACCTTCCCGGCGGTTTCTCCGTGGGTAGGTCGCTGATATGCTTCTCGAATTAAGCGTTCAGCTTCGATTCCAGAGGTTCCTTGCTTCACAGAGCCCATAATCTGACGTGGCCCAGAGGGGTGAGAACTAAGTGCGATAAATTTATTCGGTGGATTTCCGGGCGATGTTCCAAGAGTATTTTGTCTACCATACGGCGGAATTTCAGACGCAAGAGAATATGTGTTAAGCGAGGGCCCTCCCATCATATTAGACATCGAGCGTGTGAGGGTATCGACGGCATAATTGTCCTCGGCCACTTTGACGAGGAGTGGAAAGTCGGGTCTCTGCATTGCGGTAGGTTTGGTGTGATAATTGACCGGAGGGGGGGGAGGCAACACGGATAGAGAAGGCGGAGGTGATGTGGATGGTGACACCGAGGGTATCGGGTTGGGTGACTGAAAGTTGGTCGGGACGACGCTGGGCGCATCAGACAATGATGCGCCGGATGAGATTAGAGTTCCCGCATTTTGAACCACGCTTTTACTGGCAACTGCGGGAAACGAAATGTCATCCGGACTCGGAGGAGCGTAAGCGGGCCCTTCACTGGGATCATAAGCAGAAGAGTTGTGCGAGAACAACAACAGCGGAGGGGATTGTGACCGGGAGGGCTGAGCCAACGTTTCTTCTAGGGGTAAGGTTTCGCGGCGCACCGCGAGAGAATGTTCGGTAGTTACTTCAGTGGCGTTTTCTGACTGAAGGTCGTCAAATGCTGGTGGGGGAAGTTGCTCGTCGACAAGCGAGTATATGGGTACTTCTTCAAGATCAGCCTCAGGTGATGATTGGGCCAAACGATCGGGCAGACCATCTTTACGAGGGGCCGTTGCAGGTGATTGGATGGCTACTGGAGAAACGACAACTGGAACAGCTTCATACGGATTGGGTAATCGCTCGTGTTCCTTGATGGCAAGAAGTGAGGGTGAAGGTGCAGTCGCCAGTTGTTGTCCCGATGATGGAAACGAAGGTGCCGTTCTACCTGCGGCAACAAGCGGGTGAGTCTCGACGGATGTTCCCTGCGGGCCCAAAATTTCACGGGTTCCGCGGACTTCAGGTTCGGGAGTGGCACTTTGTAATGGAGAATAATATGCCTGAGGATTGCTTGAATGCAACCAAGTCACGGGTGAGTTTGGGATCTGCAATAGTGGTCGGGGACGCGTTTCACCCGCCTCTGGACTAGAAGGACATAGAACAGCGGGGTCGAAATGCTGCGAATATTCTGGGCTGCTGTCGAACATCGAAGTCGAGAGCGACGCTTGACTCCCATTAGCGATTAGGAAAGCTGAGGAGGGGGCATATTTGACCGGTTGTAGAACGGAGATGTCGCTTGAAGGTAGATTTGACGACTTGTGGTTAAGAGCGCTTGCATAGAGGCGTTGGGCAAAGGACAGTCCTTGTACAGGAGATCTAGAGCAACCAAGACGCGAGGGCTCCACATACGGATATGTCTTTTCCTTCTTCTCTGGTTGTTTCCGTTGGATGGTATAACACAAGGTAGCGTCACGGTCATTGGTTTCTCCAGTCCTGATAGAACTCGCATATGCTTGCGCAGGAGTTACCGCGCCGACCTCACTGATGCGAAGTGGGGTTCGAGCACCGCGAGTTTCAGCAGCGTAGTAGGTTGAGTTATGGTCACTGGCAGCGTCATGATAAGCTCAATTCCGTCATTAGTTGACCGGAAACCCACCGAGCACCGCCACGCCTTAGTCCCTGTTTACGCCAGAGCGAACTTGCATTGTCCGAGTGGCAACTCATCCGCACTTTTTTGAATACTCGATGGTTGCGAGGAGAAAGTTTGTAGCAATCCTAAAACATGTGCATGAGACACCAGGGGACACCAGTGACAAGTCCTGGCAGCGGCTCAGCACTCTTTGTTACATAACCAAACCTATGCAAGTCAAAAGTGGAGGCGAATGACAACCGAAACACTAGTATCAACTCGATATTCAAACATGTACAAGTGATTCAATACAAATCCACTGGTTGACAAGAAGAGTAGACGAAAACAACTTTGGGCACTTTGGCCAGAATAATTTAGAACCCAGCGTCGAACCCATTGTCGAACCCATTGTCGTATCCGTCCCCATACCCATCTTGAAAGCCTGCCAAACAAAGTCAGGAATCGAAGCGTGCAGAACCTAGTACAAACCCTGGTCAAAGCCCTGGTCTCTTTCGTATTCGTTATGATCCTCAAAGGCTTCCGTGAGGAGGGCACCGCCCAGCAAGCCGGCACCGCCTACGTGTCAAAATCCAGGTCAGTTTCGATGCTACCCAAGTACCGGCTCCACGAACCTGCCGCCAGCGCTGTTCCCAAGCCAGGCCCTTTCTTACGCTGCTTGCGCTCTTCCTCAACGTAAACCACCCTTTCTTGGGGCGGATAGTCTGAGAAACGTAATTCGCATCCGGGTACGTATAGAGATATTCCCAAACACACCTCTGTTCCCGGCATAGTATCCACCTTGCGGGGTATTGTAATAGCCTTGAGGAGGAGGTTGTCCATAAGAGGGTTGATATCCTGAATATCCGCCATATCCCTGCGGGGGGGGTTGAGGGCCGCCGTATGGGGAGCGATTATAAGCGCGATCAGGGGGAGGAGCCAAAGGTGCAAAGCCCTGGGGAATGGGGCCGAGAGGGTGTTCCCAACATGAACGCGGGGGATTCTCGCGCATGTTCACATAGAACCTATAGATCAAGATAAGCACAGCTCCTGTAGTTCAGCGGGCGGCACACCATTGCCTGTACCTGCATGAGAAGATAATCAGTGTCAATCAAGCCGAGGGTGAGAGAAGATACAGACTCGTAGTTGTACTGTTGTATCCACCCGTGGGGCAGGTCTCTCGTGTCCGGGTTGGGAGGAGGTGAAGCCATGCTGGAGGTGAAAGAATAGTCTGCGTGAGGGGGCGGAGCTTCGTTTTATACCGGGGATGGGCGACACGGCAGGCAGTGCACGCAGTTTGTCTCTTGTGGACGCTGCTTTGCTGTCGTTTACGCAGCGCGGCCCGAGCGCAGACACACATTTCCAAGGAAATCACGGACAGAGAGGCCATGTACGGAGGATCTTGTATGTATCGTAAAGAAATATCGACAAAAACCAAGTATAGTATCAGCAAAGCGTCGACAGAAAACCTAACCAACATCGATGCGGCGTGTCGTGAACGAACTGAATCTGATCAAAAAAAAAACAATGTTTTCGGCCGTTTACTTCCTCTTGTCAGCCTTTTTCGCCTTTTTGGCAGGTGGAGGTGTCGGATCGTCCGACTCCTCCTCTGAACTTCCATCAACAGATCCTGCCTTCTCCTCGACTTCTTCCTTGTCCTCTTCATTCGATTCATCGTCAGAAGCCCCTCCTGACTCCGATGAGGCGACAGCCTCGGCTGATTTGGGTGCAGGCTTCGTCGGTTTCTATTGCTTCTGTTCAGAACATGAATACGTAAGTGTGATAAAACAGCTTACAGAGATAACCTTCTTTTCGGGCTTCTCAGCGGGCAGCTCTTTCCTTGGCATCTTAGAGGTCCCTTCTGATGGGACATGGTTTAGGTTTGCTGCGTTGTATTTGGCTAACTCCTCTTCGTGGGTTTGCTTGGCAGCAGTCACTCTGTCGAAAAACGGCTATTCGCGAGTATGAGAGGGGTCGACATCGGACAGAGCTCTTCACTATTACCTGTTTCTTCTCCACAGGGAGCGCATTCCACTGCTGAGAGATAAGGCTCATAAGTTCCCTGTACTGGATGTCCGGGTTCTTCTTGCGAACATCATTGCGAATGTCGTTCTGGAAGAGAATGTACGCAGAGGGAGGGGCCTTGGGAGCATTAGGATCCTTGGGTTTTTTCTCTCGCTTCTTTCGTTTACCAGCTTCGTCTGCACCCAGAGATGTAAGTTTGCGTTTCTTCGATGTGGCTGGAATCGCGTCGATGGCCGCCTGCAAGGCCGCGACGACCTCGGGTTCATCAAGTGGCGCTTTGGAGACTACCTTTGCAAGCGCGTCAGCGAAATTACCAAACTGGCGCATCGCCTCTGCAGCGGTGGATAGTTTGGTGATGAACTGCAAATAGAGGGGGCGTTCAGATAAGCAGTCCTCGACGCGACGCGCATACTTGCCTCAGCCCTTGTAGTATCCATATCAGAGGACTGTTCCTGTATAACTTTTGGGGCCATGACCGGAAGTAGGCGTGGAGACGCGTTTAGAGTAGTTTGGGGGAGAGAGGCAAGGAAGGATTAGTAGTGTGAAAATCAACTAGAGTTTTGTTGATAGTTGCAATTATAAGCTTTTGTTTGTTGATGCCTATTGGGTTCGTTACATTGAAACCCAACTAGCCATCAGGTAAGCATCGCTATTCATGCAATTATCGGCCAAGTGTTTGCATGACTAGGGCAATGGCAAGTCATCGTACCTGTACCTGTCTGTGTTATGAGAATTCATGAGTCGACGTGAGAGTCAACCATGTGCAGTCAGGACCGTATACTGCGTGTCGCATGGGCACCAACGCAGTACTCGCTTTCTTGTAGTGGCTAGAACCATATTAAATCATGCGTATCGGGTGCTGGCGTTGCTCGCAGCTGCCAGGATTTGGAACGTTGACTCTTGACTCGCAGACCATGGACGATCGCTTCAGAAAGGCTCCTGCGCACCGCTTCCAGCGTGGGCCACAACCCGTGCCGTCGTGCCGTTGATCAGATTGAAACAGCGCTTCAATCGGAGACAAAAAACGATGGCCACATGCTAATACGCCCTTGGCTGGTCAGTGCGCTTCAATCCTCAGCACCATCACAGAGACAGAACTCGCAGGCGGTTGAGCGTAGCAACGCTCTGCGAAGGCGAAAAGGCTTGTATACCGTCTGCGTTTCTTCTCTTCTTTCCGCGTCTCGTTTGCACAGAAATAAGCCGTTTAGTGTTGCCCAAAAACGCTTGAGAACCAAGGGACGGCAGAGAAAAAAAGAGAAAATCTGTCCAGATGGATAGTATGTACCCGAATGTGCCAAATCAATGGCCGCAGAATGTCCCCGACTCCCAGCACGTCCACGTTGACGGCGCGCCGCCCTCGAACGACGACTGGAAAGACCGTTCGGCACCTAACGCCAGTGCGGGAGGGTCGACTGCTGCGCAGCCATTGGATTTGAGCGACTTTGGGTTGGGCGATATACCGGGTAAGCGCCCATCAACCCACTTGCCCCGCGGTCTCGAACAAATTGTTAACCTTTGTACTCGACAGGCCCGTCGACGTCCACCTCGATATCACCGCCACCTCAGCCGTACTATGCTCATCCTTATCAAAGCTTCTACATCTCCACCGTTCCTGCTCCATACAATGCGATGGCGTATGGTTCTATGTCCTGGACAGGTTCTTCGGCACCATTACCACTCTCAAGTTACTCGACACTAAACGGTGCGACGACGTCCCAACCCTCAACATCGCAACAACAGATAGCATCTCCTCCCCTTCCGCCCCCTCAGCCTCAACTCATGATCGAGTAAGTGGATGAACGTTTCGGGTCTGCTGCGACTCATGCTTCTTTCACAGTCCCGCATTGACGACGATCAGTGATACGGAGACCCCTCGGCCATATTCACAATCTTCAAGCCAAGTTGTGCCAGCAACGCAACAAACTCAGCAACGACAACAACAGCCCCAATATCAGTATCAGCAACCTACATTATCAATTAATCCCTCTTACGTCCTTCCATCACATTTTTATTCGCATTCCTCACAACATCAACATGCACAATCCCAATCTCAGCCTACCACGCTCTCTCCTCATGTTCTTCATTCTCCCTCTACCTCCATGACCGGTGCCTTGTCTTCCTTTTACTCTCCCTCCACGTCATCTGCATCAACTAGCACTTCCGCTGTCTCGATCAACCCTCAGGCCCGAAAGGACAAATTCTCGGCTGATGTCAGGCCACTTCTCCAGCCTAATGCATTCACTGGAGCGGGTGCTGTCAATTCTCTTGTTTCGCACATCGACGACTTCGGCTCTCAGGACATAGACCCGACTACCCGGCTGGAGATATTGACGAAAATCAGAGATAATGCCGGTAATCATTACTTCCGAGCGTGGCTAGAGAACATCACTGCGATGGATATCACTCGCGAATGGTTGAAAGCTGGTCTCATGGCTAAAAGCGACTGCATTTTAGTCGAAACCATAATGCCGTTGCTTCATGTCAGTTTGGTTCGAGTTGTTGGAGCGTGAATGAGTCTGATGGGTTACCTTTAGATCGTGGATAGGCTTCCTATGACGATTGATTCCCTGAAGGCGTCAAAGCTAGGCAAGATCATTGTCAAACTAGTCAAAGAACCACCAGCACCAGGTGAGCATCGTTTCGGCATAATTCATTCAACTTCTGCACCCGATGGAGATATACATACGTCAGTCCTTGCGTTGAAACGTGCTCATTTGTCGTATCATAATCTAAGCGAAAAACCTCATGTATCTAACAATTGTCTGCCTGTCATTGTCCTGCTGCAGCGATCAAGGATATGGCGTCAAATTTAGAGCGGAAGTGGCGTCTGCTGGTTGAAACTGCCACGAAACAGGCAGAAAGCAATCCAACTGAGGGTGGGTCACGTCACTCTGTTCCACGGGCCGACGAGCGCTAACTTTTATCTAGATGTGAAGATAAAGAAACGGAAGCTGAGCGAACCACCGGCTGCCAAAGCACCACCACCCGCAAAGAAAGCTGCCGTTACACATGCCGCGTCGTCATCCAAGGTAACCGTGAAGAAGGAGGCAAAGCCCATATCTTTACCTGTCAAAGACTCGCGCTCGGATTCGTCGTTTTTCTCGGCCCCGAAACCCAAACCGAAATTACCGAGCTTTAAGAAGGCCCCAGTGAGCGCCAAGAAGGAGCCGGATACGAATGTCGCACAACCATCGTCGATCGATCCATTTCAAGAAGCGCTCAAATCCATGGGGAAGGGACGGAAAGCATCTCCGCTCGTGTCCACACCCCCTCCCGTTCTGGCAGCTAGCACGCCTCCCACAACCAATACCACTGGTAAGACGAAGCGAAAATCGGTCTCGTGGGCACCGGAAGGTCAGCTGGAGTCGATTCGGCTGATCGAACGTGCTGTCTACGACGATGATCCTGTAGATGTCAGCGCTTTGCTCTATTTTCACGTGTACTGTACATTGATATCGCGTGTCTTGGACTGGTCCGATAGGGTATACATACTACGCACAGTCTTCGCGATCTTGATCGAGGAGAAGGAGCGGCGTTGCATGCACATTTGTTCGAAGAACTCATTGACTGGACGGATCCAATAAGTGAGTCACCGAAACCATGATGACACCTTTTCGATCGCTAACGACAAGACCCAAAAATTCATTTTTTATAGCCATCGATATCCCTATAGATATTGAAGTCACGCCACGCGGTCTGCAGAGCGTGGAGAAGACTGCTCAAGAGGAACGAGAGCAGACCGCATTGGGTGCGCTCTACATGAACGCGGCGCAGATACCAGACAGTCCAGCTGAGCCTACTGTGACGATGTCGGAGGAGGATGTAGACGCATCTGTCAAGATGATGACGGTGGGAGCGGAGAGCGACATCGTCTTCTGGAGTGGCACTGTACAGACACCGCAGGTGTCCGTCGCAGACCTGGTGAACCAGCTTGCAGCCGGTGGCGTAGATCACCCGATGGACGGTTCCACGGTGGGCGGCGACGGCGGCGTGCCGGTGGGCTTTGACCCCAACATCCTGTCGTCCATACCACCCGAACAGATGCAACAATTGATGCAGCAAGCGCAAGCGCTGCTCAACCCGGGGCAAGCGCCGGGTGGCGGTGGTCAGCTACCGCCTTTTGGTGGTGCGAGCCAGGCGCTGGATTGGAACGTGCCGGGCCAGTTTCAAGAGCTCGGGCAGGAGTTTGGTGGAGACGATGCCAGCGTTCGAGCTCGCTGGGCAGCTGACAGGGGTCGAGGACGCGGGATGCGTGGACGCGGTGGCCGAGGGAGAGGCGACGAGGGCTCGTATAGAAGTAGTAAACGAAGACCATGCAGTTTCTTTGCAGAAGGAAGGCGAGCATCGATCACATTTGAATGTGAGACTGGAAAAAAACTGACGTATCCGTCTTTCGTGACCGCAGATGCAGATATGGCGATCAATGCGATTTTAGCCATGAACCTATTTTCTAGCGCCCCCCCCCCGTCGGCTATTCTATCTGGTTTCCCTTCTTTTCTTATTTGCAAGATACTGTTTATCGTTCGATGTCGATTATTTGGAAAAAGCATCGTTCATCAATGCATCATAGTCCCCTGTCAATCAAGCGCATCATGAAACAAGGTTAACCGGTTAATCGCGAGCTTATTTATCGAGCGTCGGGTCGGTTATACATACGCTGTGTCGAATGTCCAACTTACATAAATCATCGCGACAACGGTTTGGCAATGTTCGGAAGAGCATTGTAGTGGTACAGAAAGCTATAAATAACACATCGCGAATCCGAGCAATAGCAATACTTGCACGGTTCACATCCTGCCAAAGAATAGAACGATATATGTAACAGCCAGATACACGCGAGGGAGGGGCTGATATGACGCCCATACACATCACAAGCATAGTTCCGACGCCTCGATTGTGACAAGATATTCCACAAAAATCCGCCGGATGCTAACCATTCCGCTTTGGTTTGCGTGTCTTTTTTGATTGTGGTTCAGCGTTGCCCATAGTCGGTGAGTTGGTATCGTTGGGCTTGCGTTTGAGGGATGCGGCGGTCATCATTGGGGTAGATGAGGTCAGTCCCGCCTGCGAAGGAGCGGGAGGCTGATTAGGTGCTGGGGGAGCGGGGCCGGAGGTGGGGAGCTTACTCTGCTTTAGAGGATTATCAGCAGAGGGCAGCGGCGGAATATTTTGAGGTGAACCGCCTGATGGCATAGAGTGTATAGGAACGGGTGACATGCCCTGATATAGGGCCGACGTCGGTGGACCGCCATAGCCATGAAAACCCCCAAGTCCGCTACTGCCTGGAACTGGGCCCATATATGGACCGTTGACCGTTGAGCCTTGTGATGTCTCCCGGAGTTTCTTCGCCAGCGTTGAGAGTGCATCTACGTGGAGAAATTTGTCAGGCTGCGTGTTCATATGTATTCGGGAGTGGCGTAGCTACCCATCGGCCCCAGTTGCGTTTCGTTTGCAAACGAAATCAAGTCCGTCATCTGACTTACACTCTCGGCCAACTGCAAAACGAAAACGATCGGGTCATCACTCAAGATCAATGTCGCGCGTTACGAACCTCTAGACATCGCATAGTGGCTTGCGGGATCCCAAAAGCGTTGACCGGTTCACCTGGTATAACCGCGTGATCGATCAAAATACGAGGCTCATCCCACTGTCTATCCTCCTCTCGTTGACCAATAGATGCGCCATTCGGGCTTGGGGTGGGAGCATTACGCACACGAGGTGTCTTGGGTGTCTCAAAAGCACGCTGACCAGTGATGCTCTCGAGGGAGATGAACTTTTCGTGCGTATGTGCATCAAACTGAAGGTGATCAAATCTGAGCGTGAACGAGGATTGCTGGCTTGTGAGTGGAATGATGAAGACGTGGACAGTCAGGGGCCCGCGTAGTGTGACGGTGTATCCGTTGTTGTACTTGTACGTCCATACCGCACTGACACATTCCACGACTGCGTGATGTTGGGCAAGAAGTCTCTCGCGCGCGCCATCGAGTGACAATGTCATGGACTTGACACCCGATTGCGTGGTCACCAGAAAAAAACGGGGTAATATGGGAACGCCAATTTCTGAACGCAGTGCCGTCAGTAATTAATTTCGACGTTGCGATAAAAGCTGTCAAAGAACGAGTAAGCAACATACCAAACGGCTTAGCCTCGTTCCTTTGGTTATCCTTCCACAAAGTGACCTTCATGACCGCCTTTGGCGTGAAATACTCTTGCACCAACCCAGTCCAAAAAGATAATTGATGTTTCTAGTAAAGAATTCAAAGTGAGTGAGAAGGTTGCCAGGAAGTCGAGAAAGAACACTGACTAGAGGATTCTCGTTCGAAAGTTGTCCACTAAATTGCAGTAAACGAGTGAGTCCTTGACCGAGCCCCACTGGGGGGGCCATCCTGCTCATGTAAAGCATCAGGATTTCATTCCAAAGTACAAGCGGTGACACTCAAACTCACACAGGATGTCGTGGAATGACAGAAGGTTGAGGTTGGGACGTACTGGCATCCGAGGAAGCCACATTAGTTGCAGGCGAATTGGTGGTCTGCCCTTGCGAGGGACGAGGGGCTATAGGTTGTTGCATCGACGGGGACTGTCGCCGCTGATGGGGTGATGACTGAGAAGATTGGGTATGCGGGGTTATTCGGGAAGAAGAGATAAGTCCAGATGAAGAAGACGGGAGTTGTGATTGAGAGCTCCGTGGTGTATGTGATGGTCCTGCCTGTGATGGTGGGCGGCCTGGTGGGCCTTGAGACTGTGGTCGTTGCGGTTGCTGCTGCACATGTGCAGCCATAGGATCCGATGGTGAGTGTTGATGAGGTGGTGGCATTTGTCGTGGTGGTACAGAACTGCCGTGCGCAGTGCTAGGATGTGATGGGGGACGCGTGGGTGGTGGAGGATTTGATTGTGACACGAAATGACCGCCAAAGTTGTCATTTTGTTGAAGCTGCTCGAACTGTTGAGCAGGGGTAGGCTGAAATGAGGAGCGAATTGGGGTCGAGGTATTTTGGCGACCTTCGCCAATGGCCTGTGGTAGTTCGAGAGGGTCATTTTGGGAAACGGGTGGAGTGAAGGGGAACACAGCGCCTGGATTTGGTATTCGACCAGAACCAGCGACCATGTTCTGGGAGAAATGGTTGTTCTGGAGGCCAACGAAGGCGTTATCAGGATGACTCATCGGACGAGGGCCCGGAGCTTGGGATGGGCCTGGTTGGCCCATGATCATGTTAGAAGCGGCATGCTGCTGCTGCTGTGAATGGGCACCTGGGCGGGGAGAAGAGGAGATGGAGGGGGGATGATGCGGATGGCCGGGAACGGTAGGCTGAAAAGAGTTTTGAGATAAGGGTTGCTGTAGACCCGCCTGCGGTATTCCCGGGGGTTGCGGTAGACTGCTCATGATCTGGGATGACGCGGAGGGGGCCCTGAGAGCGTTCTGTGGCACAGCAGTAGCGCTCGACTGGCGACCCATTAAATCTGGGGAAATTGATCCCTGCATGGAGGGTGGTAAGCGAGAGATGATGGGCTGCTGGGAAGGGGGACGATGGTGGGTAGACATGTTAGACTGTGGATTGATGGCCATGTTGATGCCATTGATGGACGGTTGGGCGGGATGCATGGGGGGTACATGTGATGCGGCTTGGTTGAGGTTCTGAGGATGCGACTGTACACGGCGAACCTGTACGCCATTGATGCCTTGCTGCATCATGCCTGGAGGAAAAGTCATGGATTGGAGCGGGTTATGTCCGAGCTGGGTCATATGGGATGCGCCAGGGGGCGCTGCGGATGCATTCATCTGTGGGTTCTGACCCTGCTGTATTGCATTCTGACGCATCTGATACCTCGCTGCGGTTGCTTGGAGTGCAGAGCTGTTGCTGCCCTGTACGCCGGACGCGAGCATGGCCATGGAGGGATTTGGAGCGTTGGACATGAGGCCGATGTGATTCGGGGGCTGCTGCTGCTGGGGAGGCTGCTGCTGGGAGGGAAGGAAGTGAGGGGAGTTGATGGGCATCTGGGTGAGCTGGGGCATGTTCTGCTGTGAACGCATCATGTCGTGGGGAGGACGGACGTTCATCGCGACTCACGGGGTCGGGGGGCGGGGGGGTATCGACGAAAAAAGCGGGTGAGGTGCGGGACGGGAGGGAGAAGGGAGACACAGGGAGCGCGCGGTGCAACGGCGGGGGAAGTGGGCGGGGATGGGTGACAGAGGGCCGTCGGGGCGGGGGGCGGTCGCGACGCCGATCGGGTTTGTGGGCGAGGATGTGGGGAGAGTGGGAGAAATATGATAAATGGGAAAAATAAAAGCAAGATATGATATTTGTGATATTTTTTTGATATGTCAGACTTTTGGACGAGCACGTCGACGGCAGACTCAAACCTGCTCACCGTTCCACACTCCCACACCCTCTGCCACGTGCGCGTCCCTGCCACCGCCTACCACAAAATGGTCCGAAAACTCAAACATCACGAACAGAAACTCCTCAAAAAAGTCGACTTTCTCGCCGTGCGTGCACCCAATTCACCGCGAGACCACCCTCTGACCCCCCCGACAGTGGAAACAGGATGCCAACGTACGCGAGATAAAGGTCATCCGAAGATACCACATACAAAATAGAGAAGACTACCACAAGTCAGTTACGACCGTACCCTCGCCGCACACGACTCATTCACGCCAGGTACAACAAGCTCGCCGGCGCACTCCGCTCCTATGCACACCGTCTCTCCATGCTCCCCGCCCAGGACCCCTTTCGTGCCCAGATGGAGGGCCAGCTTCTCTCCAAACTCTACGACATCGGCCTGCTCTCTTCGAGCGCTAAGCTCAGCGATGTCGACAACAAGCTCACCGTCGCCGCATTCTGTCGCCGTCGTCTCGCCGTCTTCATGTGCATGAGCAAGATGACCGAGACAGTCAGTGCAGTACGTACTCTCCTCGTGCTCTTCTCTCCCACGCGCCCCCACACCACCCCAGGCCGCAAAATTCATCGAACAGGGTCATGTCCGTGTCGGTCCCGATACAATCACTGATCCCGCATTTCTCGTCACAAGGCATGCCATCGTCGCTCTATCACATTCCCGTCCCACCTCACTCCTTCTCCAGGCACATGGAGGACTTTGTCACCTGGGTAGACACCTCCAAACTTCGGCGCACGGCCATGGCATACAACGACGAGGTCCGTTCCCCCCCAACCTCTTTCGTGTTCCTGCTGACATTACTCAGCTCGACGATTTCGATCTATTGTGATCCATCGCTCGTGGCAGGCTTGCGAGTATGCAGTCATTTTTGGTATTTGTTCGACAGTGGACTTTGCACGGAGAGCAACATATTGCGTAGCTACTTGTATTTCCGTACTGTCAGCACCAATGCAATCACGACCCCATACCTTGTACCCATCCTGTATCTGCTTGCCTTATCTCCCCGTACTGTAGGATAACGCATGCGGTTTTCACGCGAGTTGTCGCCGTGTCAAAACATGATGACTATGTAATTCAAGACACAAGACACAGCAAACACAAGTTGGTCAATTCCGTCTACAACTATATCTCTCCTTTGCTTTTTTCTTTTTATTCTCATCTACGTCTTTCTTTCTTGGAGGCAAACAGCCATTAGGGGTGCAGTGTTTCGACTAGAACCATGGCCGAAGCCGGTGAAGGGAACATCAAGGTTGTGGTTCGATGTAGGCCTCTCAACAGTCGCGGTACGCCCCATCCACACACCACTTTTTGAGTTACCCCTCCACTCACGTCTCCTTCGTTGACACTTCTTCGAATCGATCATGCAGAGCTCGCAAGAGGCGCAAAGCCGCTCATCCGCATGCAAGGCAATCAAACGTTCCTGGATCCGCCAGAATCTGGGTCCGCCCAGGACACCAAGCGTGCCACAGAGCGGAAAACGATGGCTTTTAGCTTCGACAAGAGTTATTGGTCTGCTGGGCCTCGAGATGAACCAGGCTACTGTTCGCAGCAGACGTTGTACGACGACCTAGGGAAGGAACTGTTAGACCACGGGTTTGCGGGATTTAATGCGTGTATTTTGGCTTGTGAGTCCTCTCCCATCCTCTCAGTCCGTCACCTTCCGGGGTGCTGAAACGTGACACGCGTGTCTAGATGGACAGACTGGTGAGTCGCTACCATATGGCATCAAGCATGAGATGTTCACGTACCATCTTGACAGGTTCTGGTAAATCTTATAGGTATGTCTCACACTGCACCATATATGCGCCTGACATCCGTTGACCCGGCAATCGGACAGTATGATGGGATGTATGTACTTCACAGACACGTACCGTCGCATTCATTGACGCACCTTGTCTGTCCAGATGGGCCCGACAAAGGAATTATACCTTTAACATGCTCAGAGTTGTTTGTACGCGTAAAACAGAAAAAGGCCGTGGATCCCAATGTCAATTTCACAGTAGAGGTATCATACATCGAGGTATGTCTTACCCATACTTTCGACATCCTACCACAGTACGATATCCACAGATATACAACGAAAAAGTGCGCGACCTCCTGAACCCTAAGAATACGGGCAACTTGCGTGTTCGAGAACACCCAAGTCTGGGACCATACGTCGAGGATCTATCCAAGCTAGTCGTGAGCAGTTATGATGAGATGATGACGCTCATGGACGAGGGGAACAAGGCACGGACGGTCGCTGCTACCAATATGAACGAGACGTGAGTCATGAAGCTGCGCTCTCCACATTCAATCTGGGTGTCCAACATCCAGCTGCTAGGTCATCTCGATCCCATGCCGTATTCACCTTGCTGTTGACCATGAAGAAACATGATGTCGACACGAATTTAGATACCGAGAAAGTATCCCGGATCAGGTTTGCATTCGCTTTTGGAAGATGGCCCGAGCTGACATACACCTGCAAGCTTGGTCGATCTGGCAGGTTCAGAGAGAGCTAATTCAACAGGCGCGACCGGTCAACGTCTCAAGGAAGGTGCAAACATCAACAAATCGCTCACAACGCTTGGGAAGGTCATATCTCAACTCGCTCTCCATAGTCAGGATGCAGGCAAGAAGGGAAAGAAGGGAAAGGCCGACGAATTCATCCCTTACCGCGATTCTGTGAGAACGAAATACCCTATGCTTCCTGTCTCTTCAACTCTGACGGGCATTCTGTCGAACACCAGGTTTTAACATGGTTGCTCAAGGACAGCTTAGGGGGAAATTCAAAGACAGCGATGATTGCTGCCATTTCACCGGCCGATTACGAGGAGACGTTGAGCACGCTACGATATGCTGATCAGGCGAAGAAGATCAAGAACAAGGCCGTTGTGAACGAGGATCCGAATGCGAAACTTGTGCGCGAGCTCAAGGAAGAGTTGGAGTTGCTCAGAGGTGCGTATATGTCGGATGGTGCCGCGTGATGTATTACTGACTGACACTATCGTAAGCTCGTGTGGCATCCTCCAATGTCGAAGATACATTCGACCCACATATACCTCCGGATAAACAAAAAGTCACATACCAAACCAAGGACGGCAAGATCAAAACGGTCACAAAGGCGGAGCTACAGGAACAGATGGAGGCGAGCGAAAAGTTGATGCAAGGTTTGAACGAGACATGGGAGGAGAAGCTAGCGAGGACTCAGGAAGTACACAAAGAACGAGAAAAGGCTCTGGAGGAGTTGGGCATCACGGTGGAGAAGAACCTTATCGGCGTGCATACCCCAAAGAAGGCCAGTGTGTTGCGAGCACCAAACCAGCACCATACTGACATTGTTTGTAGATACCCCATCTAGTCAATCTGGTAAGTACTGTGATAGCGCAAGCATTGTACCATATACTGAACGCACCCAATGATTCCCCGCTCAGAACGAAGGCGAGCATTGGCATTACTTCACACCTGTTCACATTAATGATTTGGTTCACAGACCCATTAATGAGCGAATGTCTAATATACCAACTCAAGCCTGGTCGTACTATGGCACGTTCGCTCATGTTCCTGACGTCGCTGACGAGTACTCAACTTGGAAGTACAGGTTGGTCGCTTGGACAGCGAGAAACCAGCCGCGATCCGACTCAGTGGAGACAACATATCTGAAGAACACTGTGCATTTGAGAATGTCGATGGTAAGGTCACACTACATGCTATGCCAGATAGCGTGACGGTAAGTGCGTATCTAGGAGCTTTCGCAGCCGACTTACTTGGTTCGATAGTTCCTGAATGGAAAACAAACTGCACCGGGCCAGGTGAGTATCTCGTGGTGTTTGAGGTTGCTCATTATAACCGCGTCTGTAGCTATACAAGCTACGGTCAGGTTATCGAATCATTCTTGGTATGTTTAATATGCTCGTTTACTTGGTAACATTCGTCACCGATCAATGCGCGGGCAGGGGACAATCACGTTTTTCGGTTTAACAACCCTGAAGAAGTTCGAAAACAACGTGATCGAGCGACCGCCAGATCGAATCTGCATCTGAGCATGTCTGCTACTGACCTCGAGAGCGCCGGGGCCAATGTTACACCTTCGACTCGTCCACAGTCCAGAGCCTCATCTGCGGGCAACGCTGACGTAGACTGGAACTTTGCGAAGCGGGAGGCTGCTCTAGCACGACTGGGCCTCGATCCTACACTGGACAACCTTCCAGATGAAGAGATTAACAAGCTCTTTGAGCGAATCACCAAGGTCAAGACAATGCGTGAGCACAACTCGAAGCCACGGCCTGAGAGCAGTCTCAGCCAACGTGACGACGTGTGGAGCGAGTCGGGTCGGCCTTTCTCTAGCGACGCGACGGATGATACGAGTGTCGACGCTGGATTAAGCCATGGAAGCCCCGACACGGATGGCCCCCTCAAGGACGTTCAGCATCAGCTCGAGTCGCGTCTTCAAGCTATCTCAGAGTCCTCCAACGAGGCCGAAGACCTGAAGGTGGAAAAGGATCACATGGAGCACCAGTTGAAGATGGTTCAACAACAACTCAGGCGACTCATTAATGCGCGCGCACGTGGAGAATTGGAAGATAATATTGTCGACTTCGAGCCAGTCATCTACACGGCCAAGCAGCTTCGTTTAATTCGCAAGGTCTTGGATAAATGGCGTGCCCATCGTTCGTTCTCCATGGCTGAGACAGTCTTGTCTAATGCCGTCTTTGTAAAGGAAGCGACTGTTATCAGGTGCGGAGTTTTTTTTCCGAACTGACAGAGAAAACAACAAAGTTGATGATTTTCCTACCTGAATTTTGGTTGTAGCAAAGAGCTCGGAAAAGACGTTTCATATAATTTTACTATCGCGTCCGGTGGGTCATTGGCAGCACCAGCTTCGGGGGCGGACAACATCGGAAGTCTCGATGGGTTCGGGGATGTTGCAGATCCCCGGCTTGCCTCTGCGACCCAACCATCCGTTGCTATCAAGGTTCTCGACAAGAAACACTGTGCGATTTACACTTGGTCTCTAGATCGTCTCCAACAACAGCTACAACGGATGCGAAATCTCACAACCTACATCGATAGACCGTCGTATACCCAGCATTTCAGCTCTGATAGACCCTTTTACGACTCTCCCCCACCCCAGTTTTCCTTTATCGGCAATGCCCTGATATCCCTGGCACCCCTTTCACGTCGCCTCTCTTCATCCTCTGTGGTGCCGATATTCTGCCGTTATACGGCGGAAGCGATCGGTTCCTGCAGGGTAGACCTCAAGATTTCCAGCGTAATCCACATGTCCTCGAAGTATACACCCGGATCGGCTGCCTCGACCAGGCCTAGCTCTCCCGCCCCGTCATTATTGTCCTCTGGGAGCAAAATCAGCTTTTTCTTGACCGTCGACTCCATCAAAGGACTTTCGTCCCACGACTTCACGGCCTTGCACCTGCAGGTGCGATTATCTTCGTTCGTGGGACCGTCGCTTGCGAACGAGGAGATATTCACGTCCTCTGTGCTTGATATGGAGGCATCTTCACTGTCAGAGCTCAAATTTCGGCGGACGTTCTCCATTGTTGCTCCTGCCAAAGTTATCAATCACTTACGACAGGGATATGCTCCCATAGAATTCTTCGCAGTCGTCAGGCCGACATACTTGGAACGCCTGGAAAGATGGGATGAAATGCGCGAATTACAGGTTCACCCACGTCCGCCTTCTTCCACGAGTGAATCGGACAGCAAGTCATCAATTACGCAGATGATGCGGCGGTCTGAAAATGATTTCGTCATCGAACAGCTCCACGATGTTGCAGCCCGTGTTCAGATTCGAGAGCTTGCTGCTGATGGGGGATACGTCCCTGTCCCCATAGTTTCACAAGGGAGCCTCGATCCGGGGGCATTCTTCCTTCATCAGGGGTTACAACGGCGTATTTTCCTGGAACTCTCTTCCGATTCAGGCCCTCAACTCCCATGGTCAGATGTCACGAAGGTCCGGCTGGGAAATGTGCGCTTGCTTGATCCGAAGGGCCGCATACACGACTCAACTTCGAAAGCCATGGTCACCCTTCCACTCCTTGCGGACCAGACAGTCGATTTCAAACCAGACGGGACGGGATCGTTGACCTCGGAAGCCCTTTGGGATTCAAGCATTCACGATTCTGTTTTGCTGAATCGTGTCACGACGAACCCTTATCGCGTCATTCTACAACTCCAATGGGCAGTCGTAGTGGAGACATGTAGCGAGCCGGTTCAATTCTCGATGGATATCGCGGTGACGATGCAAACCCGGGACGCACGTCCTCCGAATCGTTTTCTTACCTTCCTCAGCGCTGGTAAGATACTTTCAAGAATGAATTCGATATTCAAGGTCCGGCTGTCTCCGCCCCTGACACGTTTCCCGCAAGACCTTTGGCGTCTTGACACTTCGGAAAAATACGTGCGTGGAGAGGAGGTATTACAGAACTGGAAGCCCAGGGGCATCTCGGTTGTGGAGGATTACAACCGTCTCGTCAAGACAGAAAGAAGAGCTGCCGATGTGCAGGCCGTTCGTGTTGTGCTGGCATCCTCGCGTGCGATGTCACGGCCTGTTCCCAATGGATTTGGAGTATGGGGTTCCGATACATTACTCGAAAAGACGATTACGCTGTGGCAGAAACGATTCGGTCATCCCGATGAGGTTTGTGAAATCCCATGTCACAGCGTTGCGACACACTTATGATGCAATTTTCCTTGATGTAGATTGTCCTGAGTCAGGTTCCATCAGAAACGGAGAAGCTCGCATCTACTTCCATAGTCAGCAGGACCCGTCACGATACTGTCAAACTAAACTCTACCGTGACGTTGGTGCCACGCAGGTGCATCTGGATGTTTCGTTTCATGGTGCTTAAACGCTAAAATAAATATTCCAGTGATGGCCCCACCAAGAGGGGATATCTGTTAATTCTCACAGATGCCAGCAAAGATACCTGGGCTAAGCGGTGGTTTGTCCTTCGGAGGTGATGCTAATGTTCTTCGCTGCACTGGACCTTATTCACAGAGATTATAGACCTTACCTCCATGTTTACACGAGTTCCGACGAACTCGAGGAAGTTGGTATTGTCAGCCTCAACGGGATGAATATCGAGTGTGACTCTAACAAAGAGGTTCTGTTTGGGGTGAGTGGAGGGTGCTCTATGTCGGACCCCGTCGTCTGATGCATCCTGCTTGTAGAAACAATTTTGTTTTTCATTGTTCACCGCAGCAAATTCGCATGTGCTCACCGCGCCATCATTGAAGGAATTACAGTCATGGACATCGAAACTAGACCCTACCGGTTCCAACCTCACCTAGATACCTTCTGTCACTCTTGTTTTTCGGATTCCTTATCTTATTGTCAAAGCTCATGCTTGTCTACACGTATACCACAGCCATCATACCACATCTGTTTTGTGCCATGCCTTTCCTCGTCGTGAGACTTGCCAGATGTGTCGAAACATTCGAGTTTTCTGGAACCCAGGTTCTTTCCGTGTTGGTCCAGTGTTCCCTAGCGATCGGATGTACACATAATGTATACGGTTGAGACCCGCCGAAATCCTATGCATGATGCATGGGAAGTGTGTAGTCGTCAGCAATTGAGGTCTCGACAAGAAAGAAACCCAGCTAGGACGGAGACGGCCAAAGCCAAGCCAAAGCGATATTTCCCTAAATGAACTTCGAAGAAGACGATGATGATGATATTAATACGTTCCGGATTGGTGCTCGACTTGCTGCATTGCCATACGTGGTTGATGGTGGATGAGGCCCAAGTACTTCAACCTTTGGAGGAGTAATCGAAGTTTTTCAGCGTTACGAGTCCGACTTACTCATCGTCTGCCACTTGGCGCGGCAAGAACCGTTCGTATGCGCACGCAATGACACGCATCCCAAAACAAGGGTTGCATTACATTGTGAGAGCTCGGTTCCGCCACTGAGATATGTGTATCCTCCCACCCAGCAGCATCTTGGCCGCTTTTTCGCGCTGCGGAATCGCGCCGAAGCGTGCACAGATTCATTTTGAAACCATGTGCAACGTGACACCGCCACCCGGATGGACATGACACGCCCGGCCGCTCCGTCACCCGCTCGTTTACGACAACTTGACCCTCGTGGTCAGGCAGTGCACGAGAGCACGTTTGTACATCGTGCTGTTCCGCTGTCGGTTTGTTCGCATGCTCGTTGTTGCGTATCCAACGTCTCGTTGGTCTCCTCTCTCTCAGCCCTTGTCACCCGGCCATGCTCTCAGGCTCACGAGTTCCGTGTCCGCACGTCGGCGACTTACTCAGTTACTCCTGTTCGGGGTATGACATTCGTTGGTATTCACGGGACCGACTGCCCGTGATACGCATGATATTTGGGCCTGTGCGTCAAGGATCACTGGCAAAGGCGAACACATCGGCCCATTCGGGATCGCCCATGCTGCCATGGGACTCTCCCCCCGTAAACGGATCGTCGCGAACACGGCGGGTGGATGAGGGGGCCTTGGCTTATTTTGGGGGGATTGATGATCCGAAAGGTACGAGATGATCACGGGGATATTTAAAAAACCACCATTCCGTCAAGAGTTGCATCGAACAACTGCCTAGGTAGGCTGAAAAAAAAAACGCAGTATCGGACAGCATCGGAAAAACCACCATTCCGTCAAGAGTTGCATCGAACAACTGCCTAGGTAGGCTGAAAAAAAAAACGCAGCATCGGACAGCATCGGAAAACGTATCGGACGACGTCGGGGTATCGTTTGATCCGGCGGAGAGATTTGAATTCTCGGTTGACCTAGCTGCTAAATGCGAATTGCGATCCGCGCTGGGTTTGTGTACTTGGCGTTTCAGGTCATAGGAACCAAGGTTATCTGGCTGTGCAACTTTGAAGCTCTATTGGGAATGGTACGTACGATCGAGAGCGCTCCCTTTCATAGGACCGGTCATCGTGTTAGGAGGACAACACTACCCAGCTTTTCGGCCAATCGCGAACACATGAAACCACGCCGAAATTCGCACCTCTGATCACCATCACCCAAAACATTCGGTTGCCAACACGCCTCCATATGTACCATCGCAACATACCGCAGTCCAGGTGGGATCGCGTGAATCCGTAGGACCTCCCGTGCAATCGACCTCTACTGAACCACGGCGAAAGTTCGGGCAGAGACCTCCGGAGAGATTGTTGATCCAGTTGAGATTATCAATTATCAGTGCAGATACCCGAACCTTGCTGCCATGTGTACACCCCGTGCAGATCCTTATCATATCTGTTCCACACAGACACGGCAAGTGCTACCCCGCACGGAAGGCTTCAAGTGCGGCTATGAAGGTTGTCGGAGATGACTTGCTAACCTATTCGATTGGCGAGACAGCCTCGATGACATGTAATGCAGGTTAGAGCTTGTGACCGACTGCATCACGATCGTTTGGAAACACCTCCCTCGATCAAACCTGATGCCAATGTGGTCGTACGAAATCATCTGACCCCGGGAGAAGTTGTCCGTCGACCGTACTAGGAGCGTGATGGGCACACTCGGGCATCTTGACACCGAGAGGATGGGAGAAATTGACGGCAGTCGAGTTGATAGCACTCGGTCAGTCGTGGTGTCGACTTGCCGCGTTGAGTTGGTCATCACTACTGTGCTTGGCTGGCTGGGGCCACGCCCACTGGCAGTTCGCGTCAGTTCGCGTCATCTACATAGTTGATGTCAGAACTCGGGCTTTTTTGCCTCGTGCAAACGCGATTCATTCTAGGCAGAAAAAGGCAGTTGACGATCAAACACCCTGACGTCGGCAAAGTCGCTGAATGAATCGATGACTGCCGGCTCCACGCTTTACTGGTCACGTATCGTTGATCGTGATTTTCCAGAGCCACGATGGGGGGGATCTACTACACGAACTCGGATCCATGCAGCATGGTGCCCGATTTAAATTTCTACCGTGCCATTGATCCCGTACTGCCAAAAAGCGTTCGCAACGGATCGATGGGAAATGGTGAATGTGACTACTTTCATGGAGTATGTTAAAACAATCCACTGGCAGTTGGCTGCACGAGGCATGTCGTCGTTGGCAATGGGCAAGTGAAACACGAACACCAGCGGACACATGTTCTTCTTTTGCGACCATCGCCAGAAGTCAGTGACAAACCAAATGTCATTGGAGATTGTAAGATAAGATATGGGATAGGATACAGTACGTTTTGGCTCCACGCTATACCAGAAGACACGAGGAACGAAGATAAGCATGATATACGATAAATTTCGTCTAGTAGTGCAGAAGACCTGTAGAACGAAGTCTAGTCTTTCGGATGTACCGGAAATGCGAAAAGGAAACGTGTATGGATACAGAAAGCGAACGAAGGTTGGGGGTACCGGACCAGATTTAATCACAGGCAATTGGACAGTCGCTCTGAGAAGACCGCGATCAACACCAACACTGGTCGAAGCGACTTGGTACTCACCGGTCGTGTAAACGTTAGCATGTGACAGGTGATGTACCCTTTGGCAAAGCCAGCTCCCGCATATGCGAAGAGATATTGCCATTTACGTTTGAATGTTTCGAACTCGTAAACATCTTTCAGTGCTGGATAGTCCTTGACGAGCAAGTCTTGACGAATATTTGCTTCAAGGCGGCGACCCCATTCACGCAGGGTGCGAGGATAGTCTATGAACGAAACGCAGCTCGATGGGTGTCCATGAAACTATGTGGGAGAGTATACTTACGCGCAGCGTGGTTCTCGACTCCTTCAACAGTGAACCTGCCTTCTGAGCCGGTGTTTGCAGCTTCGATCAACGCAGTCGCGCTAGGCAAGCATGAATTGGGCCACATGTAACGGCGCATGAAGTCTTCGGGTCTGAGGTACCACGTTGTCAGGAAAGTGATGGTCTGAAGCTGCGCGACACTCACTGATAATTGGAGTATCTTGATTCGGGGAATGTCGAGGCGGTAACAACCGCAGTCGCGTTTCGTGACTTCAAGGCAAAGTCTACAAGGTTGAAGTATGTGTGATAATGCTTGGAGCCCACATGCTAAAATCGTATGGCCTTGAGTGAACATGGGATAGATATGGTCGCAAAGGTCCTGACCTCCAACATTTCAATGCTCACGAAGGCATCGAATGCTTTCTCGAACTCCGCGGGAATCTCGCGATAGTCCATCAAATGGACCCGAATGCGGTCCTGAAGACCAGCGGCTTTGACCCGTTCCTCTGCCAGAGCCTTTTGTTCTTTGGACAATGTCAGGGTGTCGACTTCACAGCCGAATGTTCTGGCAGCCTGGTTTCGCATTTGAATATCAACAAGGCCGGTGGGAAGAAATGCGGCTGTATTACCTCGATGGCGAGTCCACCCCAGCCTGAACCAAATTCCAAGATACGGTCACCAGGTTTCACCTTGGCTTTGGTAAGCACATGGCGGATTTTGCGAAGCTGTGCGGCCTCCAGATCTCCTGGGAATGGACCGCCAATCAAGTCCCCGCGGACGCCACCTTCAGCATCGGTCCATAACGCGCATGAGTACATCATTTCCTTGCTAAGGAATGCCTGGGGAGGAACAGATCAATAATGCTAAGATACAGTTTTCTTTGAAACGCACCTTGAAGAGTTCATTGGATTGGTCGTAGCTCGCAATTGCGTTTAAACGTGCGCGAGAGCGCGTCTGTCCAAAGAACGCGTTCGAGAGACCGGAGATCGCTGAGGATACACGACTGAAGGTCGAAGAAAGACCATCCATTTCAGACTCGTTGTCGAGCCAAATCTATCGCGCATCAGTCCCTGAAAGGTTGAACGACGGATGAATGGCAACTTACGTCCATCATAGCTTTGAGACTGCTGACTTCAACGTCGCCGACCATGTAAGCTTCGCTGACTAAAATGGTGTTAGCGATCGAGATCAGCATAGCATCCTGTCATCGACACTTACAGCCAAGGTCTTGGGAACTAAGAGGCGCGTTAGCTCGAGTGTAGTCTAGCCTGAGTAAGCACGTACAAGAGGATGCGAGACCAAAAGTCTGGGTTGGTCACTTTGAGGTAGACCTCGTTACAGCCCTTGGAGCGCGACCCGAAGTGGTAAACGCCTTGGGAGTCTACAATAGTCATGAACCCTCTTGTGATGGCTCTGTCGAGGACCGCGAGGACGGAACTGCGTGCTGGTGGGCAGGATTAGATGCGGGAGCAGATGGGCGAAGGTAGGGTTATACCATAGCTGGACAAGAGAGACTTTGGCTTTGGAAAGACGATGGAAATCGAAGGTGGGGAGCGATAGAAGTTGGCCGCTGACGAGAAGGTGAGGGCGGAGGAGGTCGCAGCGTTGAGCATGGCGAGGAGTGTGGAAGGGGCTCGTCGTGTGTATGAGGGTACAAAGTAGAATGGGGGAGTCGGGGCGGGTGCATGATGCCCCTTTATACGTCGGTGCAACCCACGAGAGAGGGATCATAATTTTTTGGATATGCAAAAAATATATTCTGTAAAGGGTGCTCGGCAAAAATAGAGGAAGAGATTGCCTACTTGCGGCCGTCCAGGGATTCACGGGAAAACGAGCGATGGATCTGAGATCTGTAGATGTCAACGGAGAGTTTGAGAAACATAGTAGATCCGTTGGCAGGCGCGCGGGAGCAGTGTCGGAAGAACTAGGCAGCCCAATAAAACACACAACACAACGCGGAAAGTTGCGCGAACACACTAAAAATATTATTGTCAGCCAGTGCGAACACGTCGGTTGGGCATGTGCGTGAGGATGGGGCCAAGGGTAATTTTTAATTTTCGATCCAACATAATAATCCCAAAACAACGCTCTCCCACGTGGTCTCCCACCGTCAACCCTCCGCGACACGATCGGGTCTCAGCCAGGGTCAGGTCAGGTTTCACCGAGGTAACCGGGTTGCTTGACCCGGGTTTCTCTTGTATTCCCACTCCATGCCAGTTCGGGACATTAATGTCCCCGCGACTCACATTTTGTATGCTCTGCTTGTTGTCAAGAAATGCTCCGCGAGACACATCAAGTCCCGGTGCCTTCAGGACAAGACCTCCGACTCGGACGTCGTCTTGGGTGTGCCGTCAAAGTGTCACCCCTGGTTTCACTCCGTTCCGTTGGTGCGGCACGCGACCGACCCTTGTGACCACATGCTAATCTATTCCTGCCCTGCCGTCCTCACGGGACGTGGAACATTGATCGGTCTCACAGTACGCCAATCTCGACTACAATTAACGATGGCTTCTTGCGCTTCCATCACTCATCATTGGCTGTTAGGAGTTAAGTCGCGTGCTTCGCATGAGATACATCGTCGTTGGACACCGTCCCAACCCTCTGGGTTATCCTTTCCAAGGATTCTCCCATGCAAATCCGGTTCCTGTACAACAACATGGCGAGCGTAGCACCTATCCGACTAGTCGCTGGGAAGCCTTTTCCTTCCATCGCCGCATGTCGGCCATTCATCCTGGAAGCCTTAATCACCGCTTGCGCCACCATGCCACGGACACGTCTATGTACCAGGCTTCTCCGTTTGTATTCTTCACTGCGATATCATCGCTCCAGGACTCAACAGAGACATCCTGCTGTTCTCGCTTCGTTCCTGTCAAGCCGTCCAACTTCGAGCTCAATCTTGACTTTCTCGTCTCAAGGCGTACGACCGCCTCGAGCAAGGCCAAACCTTCGTCCCCATTCATGCTGTAACGCCCGTGGCAACAACCGTGGTGAACATACTGCTCATCTTACAGGAAAATTCCCCGAGGAATTCTTCTCGTCAAACCGGTGAGAAAGTTCACAATAAATGTTAAAGCCTAACACTCACGTGCGACACTTGGTTGCGGGTGCCTGTCAGCGTGTCGACCTAAAATTGTTTCGCCCGTGGAGCGGAGGCTGCACCAATAAGAAATCCTATCCTGCGGGGGAATCAAATTTATCTCTCCTTCACACACTCCCCGACCATCCCTCCTAAGCAACGTCAACTTTAGCATGACTATACTTGTGTGAGTAGCTAAGAACTGCGGATTTCCCTCTTCCAAACCTGTCCCTGCGTTTTACGTCAGAGGGGCTGTTGACATCGATGGTGAGCTTCAAAGTCTAGACTGTAAGCTGGTATGTGACTCTGGAGCACGCAACTCGTACGTAGTACTATCATAGTAGTTTGTCATTTGTCTGGTCGTTAATCAACGTTTCAGCTTCGATTCTCCCTCAACGGCAAGTGATCTTCAACTGATCTTCAACATCATACAATGCCGTACTTGCCACAAACTTGCCACGTGTCGACACGGTAAACAAGTAAATGAATCGTGTCGTGCGATAATTCCGTTTGCGATGGGATGTTGCAGCCCAGACGCAGACTGTCCACGGGATATTTTGTACGCTCGAGTCATGAAGCTTCAAGTGCCACTGATGCGCCTCACGTTCTGTCCTATTCCATGAGCCTCAGTCGAAGATAGTACTGAGCAGAATATATTACAACTCGATATCCGTCACCGAATTCGCGCTTGGTTTGCTCCCTGGGAACGGTGATTCGTACCCGTCACTGACTCCGACAAAACCTCGATCGATAAAAGCTCAAGTACACCGCAAAAAGGTCGTATCGGAAACCTACGAAAGTTCGAACACCGACTCTTCTTTTGCGAGAAAAGTCGTCATCCTTGCTGTGCCTACCTACTTTGCGCGGTTCTCCCGATGGCATCGATTGACTCGCGCGGCGTGGGATGGTTACCCTCGAATCACGTATCCCACCATCGTACTTGGAAGAACTCACGCCGCTGTCAGAGTTTACGTGTCGTACACACAACCAAGCCAGGGGAAGGGCCCGTGCTACGACCGCAGGAGACCGATCGTTAGCCTTCATGTGGGATCCGAGAGGCGATCCATGGAAGCGAAGTAATGGCGGTGATAGGCCGACGGTCTTGTCGCGCACCATAGGCAGAAGATGGCCGCGTGGAGCGGATCGAGACTCGTGCGTACGGCGGGCTTACCAGGAGTACGGAGGATGGTGTAACAAATATTTGAAAATATGTTCCACTTCGCCGGTCGGTTGTTCGTTTGAATCTGGCCTTTGTCGACGCGACTTGAAATGGCAATCGGGTAGCCTTGTCTGGAGCAAAATCGCGAGCGGACCTGGAAAGCAGCGAGGAGTCCGTGATGTGTTTCGATCAAAAAGGATGCTCGGTTAACGACCTCAGGTGTCTTGGCTAGCCTGTCTAGGCACGGAGGCCATAGGGAATTAAGGTTGTGACGGCCACTAGTACAAAGTATGTGCTATGCTGTAGCCACACCCGTGTGCCCAGATAAACTAGCGGCGGTGGAGCTGTAATATAACCGGTGAGCAACATCATGCACAATCCAGTCTAGGCCAGCAACCAAGTTTTGGCCAGTGACTGCGCTGCATGGCCAAATCTTCCAATGATGGGATCTGACGCCCGGCAAGTCAAGTAGCTGAAACGACACCTGTGGTCAAACGTTGCTTTCGTGTAATATATCGCCGCATACCGTACGGATTTCCTGGTCACTCATCGACCCTTGTATGTCCTGCTTATTCGCGAACACGAGAAGCGATGCGCCAGACAACCTCTGGGAGCGCGTGAATCTCGGAAATGGGGGTGGATATCCAATGATCCTTACATCCTCGAGAAGCAGGTTATGAAGCTCCTCCTTGCAATCCTGCATTCGCATGCGATCTCCCGAGTCCACCACCCAGACGATGGCATCCGTTTGCTCGAAATAGTTCCGCCAATATGGTCGAAGAGTTCTCTGACCACCAACGTCCCCTACTCATACAGTCAATAGCCAAGTTCTAAGCGGAAAGAGATACAGACAGATATTGAGCGTGTAACTGGGGGGGGGTAGAATCACCACGAGAACAATGCTGACTTGAGCATAGATTGAGGGACATCGGCGGATCTCTTTGACACTCACTTTCTGTGGATGAACGTCTTGATGTTGAATCCTAGCGTCGGGCTGATATGCGAGATGTTCTCGCCATTGATCTTCTTTAGGATGGTGGTTTTACCGGCGTTGTCGAGACCACTGCCAGGTTTGAGAAGGTTAGAAGCGCAGAAGGATAAAAGTGCCTACAGGAACAGGATCCGCATTTCTCTCTCCTTCCGACGGCTCTTCCTGATGATGGTGAGGAGACCCATCTTGTCAATACCTCACCTTGAAAGTTACATTCAATGATGAGCGAGTAGCAAGTCACTCCGCGGCGGGTAGTTTCAATCCCCGAGTGGAAGCCGCTTCGGCAAGATATGCTGCTGGACATCCTCCTGCGACACCGTTCGTCCAACAGTCCGTCGCAATGCCTCCAAAAAATAAAGGGAAGAAAGCGAAAGGAAACAATGACGGTTACTGGTCAGCCAAACTCGATCGCGAAAGATCGTAGCTGAGGGTTCTAAACGGTATTAGGGACAAGGTCGGCCAATCCGTCGAGCCCAACAGTCTCGCGACACCACCGATCGGCGACGCGGATGCGGACACTGCGCCCACGGCAGACGCGAGACCTGGATTTTCGGCATTTGGTGCGCTCGCCATGGGAGATGATGATGGCCCACCCGAGGTGGACGAGAACGAGGACTTTGGAGGTCTCATGGTGCGTCCAAGGCATCACATTCGCATTCCATCTACGCTACAACTGTCGTATCATCGTGTAGTCTGCCATAAAGGCGTCGACAGGTAAGGCAAAGAAGGACAAAAAGAAGGCCAAGAAAGTGCAAGACGATTTCGACGAATCACTTGATGAAGAACCAGTAGCTGTTGCGGAGAAGGCGCCAGTGGAAATGACGGCAGATGATCTTGCTGACGAGGAGTGGGGTCCTTCCAAAGACAAAAGCAAGAAGGGTAAAAAGGGAAAAGGGAAGAAAGGAAAGGCACAAAACGAGGAAGGGGAAGAGGCCCAAGGTAATACCTTTGCCTCTTTCATTTTGGCCTTGAACTCATCACAGAACCGTAGACGAACTTGACCCTACAATTTCCTCTGCCCCTCAAGTCCCCAGTATCGAACCTCAGGAGGATGGAGACGAGGATGGGCCGAAGATCCTTTCCAAAAAGGAAAAGGAGAAACTCAAGAAGGAACGCGAAAAGGTTGTTTTCCCCAAATCCTAGTTTCTCAGTCCACGTTTGACCCTTTTCAGGCCAAGAAGAAGGCGCAGGCTGAGGCAAAGAAGTCTGCTGCCGCCGAAGGAGCGCCTGTTGATACCACTGTGATTGCAGCGTCGGTTCCAGCACCTTCCGATTCAAAGGTAGAGAAGGATGAAGAGGGGGAGGGGGATGGCCAGGATGGCGGGGGTGCTGCTGCGAAGAAAAAGAAGAAAAAGAAGGGTAAAAGGGACGAAGATGCCTCGGTCCCAACTCCCGCTGCCGCTCCGGCACCAGCCCCGACTGCAAACAAAAAGAAAGGTGGAATAAGCGCGTTGAAGGCGATGATGGAGGAAAAGAAGAGGTTAGAAGAGGAAGCAAGACGCAGAGAAGAGGAGGAGAGACGTCGCATCGAGGAGGAAGAGAGGCGGGCAGCGGAGGAGGAACAGAGAAAGGAGGAGGAGAAGCAGAGGAAGAAAGAAAAAGAAAAGGTGCGCTCTGAAATGCGGTGAATGCTGTTGCTGTCCTCATAGTGGGATAGATGAAACGCGAGCTGGCCAAAAAAGAGGGACGCTTACTGACGAAGAAGCAAAAAGAGGAAAAGGCCGCTGCTGAACGACGCAGACAAGCTCTAATTGCCTCGGGAGTGCAGATAGAAGGTTTGCAGCAATCGTCCGGGATGCCCTCTGCTGGTAAAAAAGTGGTTTATGCTTCCCGTAAAAAGAAGGGGCCAATGAGCAAGGATAAGGATTCAGCCCCTGCGTCCCCCGCTTTAGAGTCAAGACCGCTGAGCCCTGCGCCTGTCACTGCATCTCCTTCGCCATCCCCCGCTCCGGTAGAGCTTCCGAATACAACTGATGGTGTTAAGGATGAGTGGGATGCTAGTAGCGCGGAGGAAGATGACGGTGCCGCACCAGCTCCTGCCGTGAAGGAAGACTGGGACGCGTCAAGCGAAGATGAAGTGAGTGCCGCGCCTCCGCCTTCTAAAGCCAAGCCCACAAAGGCACCTACCGCCCTTCCGACGCCGCCTCCTTCCCAGCCCACGAAAGGAGCACTTCCCAGTATGTATATTTCATCGTCTTCTGTCTCCTTATTTATCGATCTACTGTAGCATTGCCTGCAAATGGGGAAGCAAGCAAACCTCGAGCAGTGCCAGGGTCCGATCTCAAGCCTCCCGCCGAAGAATCCTCAGAAGAGGAGTCATCTGAAGATGAATCTTCCGAAGACGATTCGGAGGACGATTCAGGGAGCAGCTCTGAAGAATCCAGCGATGGAATGACGAAGGCACAACGCCTGGCTGCACAGAAGAAGGCGGAAGCTGCTGAGCGTAGGGCAAAGGCACATGAGACTGCACTTGCTGAGCGTAGCAAGGATGACCTACGCAGTCCGATCTGTTGTATTCTGGGTCACGTCGATACTGGCAAGACCAAATTGCTCGACAAGGTCAGGATCTGTGGTGCTGCTCTCCATCATTCTCACACGATCGAACCAGATCCGGCAAACTAACGTACAAGAAGGCGAGGCAGGTGGTATCACGCAACAAATTGGTGCAACGTACTTCCCTGTTGATGCTATCAAAACTAAGACGGCGGTGCTGAATAAGGTTTGTAATTTGTAGACAGTTGTTGTTATCCTTTCATGTTTAACACTATGTGTGCTATAGGACGGGAAACAAGAATACAAAGTTCCAGGGTTGCTTGTCATTGACACTCCTGGCCACGAATCGTTCACCAATCTGCGCAGTCGTGGTAGCTCACTTTGCAACATCGCCATTCTCGTCGTCGACATCATGGTAAGTTCCCTTGCGGGAATGCGACACATGCTCACGATCGATAATAGCATGGTCTCGAACCACAAACGCTCGAGTCCCTCCGCTTACTTAGAGATCGTAAGACCCCGTTCATCGTCGCCCTTAATAAGGTAACGTTATATCTGTCTTGATACATACGCCACTTCTCAATCATATCTAGATCGATCGTATGTTCGGGTGGGAGGCAACTCCTGATGGTGCATTCCTGGAATCATTGGCCAAACAGAAGAGATCTGTGCAGCGCGAGTTCGAGGATCGTGTCCAGAAGACCATGCTTGCCTTTGCCGAGCAAGGCTTGAACGCTGTGCTCTACTACGAGAACAAGAACTTCGCCCGAAATGTTTCGCTTGTACCCACTTCTGCAATAACCGGGGAAGGAGTTCCGGACATGATCATGCTTTTGGTCAATCTAACACAACAACGGATGAGCGATCGCCTGATGTACCTATCAGAGCTAGAGTGTACGGTGTTGGAAGTCAAGGTCGTCGAAGGTCTCGGAACCACCATTGACGTTGTCCTTTCTAATGGTATTCTACGCGAGAGTGACAAAATTGTCGTCTGCGGTCTCAATGGGCCCATTGTCACTCAAGTTCGCGCGCTACTCACACCGCAGCCTCTGCGCGAGCTACGTATAAAGGTGCTTAGCTGCCCACGGTGTCACGCCTTTCCGGCTAACCTTTTTTCATCATCCGTAGTCTGCTTACGTGCACCATAAGGAAGTAAAGGCAGCACTTGGTGTCAAAGTTGTGGCCCCCGATCTCGAGAAAGCTATTGCTGGTTCACGGCTTCTGGTTGTCGGTCCTGACAACGATGAAGAAGACCTAATGGAGGAAGTCATGTCTGATCTGACCTCTCTGCTGAACTCCATCGATAAATCGGGACGTGGTGTCTCGGTACAAGCCAGTACACTGGGCTCGCTTGAAGCTCTCCTCGATTTCTTGAAGGTTAGCAAGATTCCGGTGTCAGGTATCAATATCGGACCTGTCCACAAGAAAGACATCATGCGTGCGGCGACCATGCTCGAGAGGGCCAAAGAGCTTGCCGTCATCCTTGCCTTTGATGTCCCTGTCGACAAGGACGCAGAGCGGTTGGCGGAGGAGATGGGCATTAAGATATTCAAAGGTTTTTACGGGACCAGATCTGTGTGGACCTACTGACATTTTTGTAGCTGATATCATCTACCACTTATTTGATGCATTCACTGCATACAACAACGAGATAATGGAAGCCAAACGTCGAGATGCTGCGCCACAAGCAATTTGGCCTTGTCGCTTGAAGACAATTGCTGCATTTTGTAAACGAGACCCCATCATTCTGGGTGTGGATATTCTCGACGGAACATTACGAATCGGTACGCCTATCTGTGTTGTAAAGGTCGACCCAACCACCCAGAAGAGGGATATCATTGACCTTGGAAAGATGTAAGTGACAGGATCCAATATATCGGTCGCGAATTAGTTCTTACATGTTCATGTACAGAACATCACTGGAGATCAACCACAAGCCATTCGATGTAAGTCGCAAGCTGTCTAGCGGCCCACTCATAATGATGGTATCTCTAGATTATCAAGAAATCGCAGGCGGGCGGAGGCGTAGCCGTCAAGATCGAGCATGCGGTGTACCAGTCGGCCAAGATGTTCGGTCGCCATTTTGACGACAAAGACGAGCTTCTGAGCCACGTCACGAGGCAGAGTATCGATGTCCTCAAGGTATAATAATATTGTATGACGCACGTTTATTCTGATACAGTTCTTCAGTCGTCATTCAAGGCCGATGTTTCCAACGAAGAGTGGCTCCTTATCAAGGCTTTGAAACCGGTCCGCTCTCTCCATTTTTTCCCGGTGCCTCTGTCGTCTGACAATCGGGTGCAACAGCGTCTGAACATCCCGTGATGATCCATGAGTGCGCGACCGGTGACCCATACGGCGTTTATAAGAGTCGGAGTTACATACATCACTGTATTTATACCGCACATCACCGTTCACAGACTGCTTGTTTTTTCCCTGGATATCTTTGCCCTTATAATGTCTGCTCTGTCCAGCCCGGATGACCACGCAGCCAACGAACACGTCTCTCCCGAGGATAAAGACGCCTTGCAATTGGTAATGCGCTGTTTGCGACGCTGGAACGACCTCTGTGGGGTGATGCGCTGAGGCAGAACTGCCAGTAAACGGTAACGTCGGTTTACAGTAGGAAACTGGAAAAGGGCTGCGGGTATCCCTGATTGCGGACTCTGAGGACATTGGCTTGCCCTTCAAAAGTGCTGGTCTCTGACTCAGAGGAAGATGCACCAGGGGTTGAGATCATACCGCCTAACCTGAACAGCGCTCATACCTGCGTAGGGAAGCCCGCTCCAGTGTCGTCCTACTGTTACAGCTCCTACGTGGAGCAAAGCATGTTTCACTGACGTCATCTATCTTACTTTCCAGAGCCTGCTCGGCTACAAGCAGGTGAGGGAAACGTCTCTTTTCTTCCGCGATCGCTCAACGCTTGATGTCATGTATTCTAGCAACTTCATCGTACTTGGCATCTTCTTGAAAGTTTTGCCGCAAGCTTTGTTGCTCTGAATTTCATCGGAGGGGTTCGGTACGGACGAACTGGTCGATTACGAGTACTATTTTTGCTCATAATGATTTCTGACCACAGTTCGTTCTTGTTCCTTGGTTTACTCGCAGGAGGTCCCGCTGCAATATGGTATTTGTCCTACATCGTACTAGCAAGCTTATCCTGGACGCTACTGCAGGTCATCCTACGTCGTTACGGTCTTCTTTATGATCATAACTGCTGCGGTTCTTGCCGAGATCTGTTCGGCGTTACCGCTTAGTGGTTCTATCTATGTCTGGGCCGCTGAGAGTGCTGGCCCAAAATATGCCAGGTTTTTCGGTTTTTTAGTCGCTTGGTGGTCCTGCACTGCATGGATGACTTTTACTGCAAGCAACTGTCAGGTGAGCCTGATATCCGTTCAACAACAGGTCACATTATGATTATCTTGTTAACAGACTACAGCCAATTACATTGTTTCCCAGTTGGCTGTCTGGGAAATCGACTTTCCTGGTGGTGTTGATAATAGTAACATCAAATGGCGTGCCTTCATTTGGATACTCTCGGAGTTGATGCTACTAGTATCTGTGGCTATGAACTACCTCCCTCCTAGAGCCTATTCCGGTGTTTTTAAGTTTTCGGTCGCGCTGCTTATGCTCGACTTTTTCTTATGTCTCATATGGCTGCCTATCGGGGTCTCAAAAACATACGGATTTCGATCGGCCTCGGAAGTGTTTACAATGACTTGTGGGTTAAGACTGTGAAACATATTGTAACCCACTGACACCGTTTGACTAGATAATGGTACTGGAGCTTCTGCCGGATGGAACTGGATCTTGTCCTTGTGGGTTCCACTCTATACCTGGTTCGTCCGATAGATTGATTAGGGTCGATTGGCAGGCTCTTCACTGCTGGCACCTTGACTGGATTCGACGCTTCGGGTCATATTGCTGAAGAAACCAAAAATGCTAGGTATGCTACTTTGACAATGGGGCACTACCCTTCTTGACCTACCCTTTTCAGTGTCGTTGCAGCCAAAGGCATCCTGATGAGTGCCATCGCAACAGGGGTACTCGGTTTTATCACTACCATCCTGTTTTTGTTTTGCACACCAGATCTCGACACGGTATTCTCTCTGAACGCTCCACAACCATTCGTCCAGATCTATGCTCTCGCTTTGGGCAAGAAAGCTAGTATCTTCATGACGATCCTGGCTGTCCTTGGTCTCATCATGGTATGAAAGGATTTCCTAGTTAGCGTGCTCACTGATTCTATCTTGTGATTCCATAGAACACCACGGTTGCAATCGTTGCCTCGTCGCGCTTGGTGTTTGCGGTCGCTCGTGATGGTGTGCTACCCTTGTCTGGGTGGATCGGACAAGTCGACGTGCAAGGTCAACCCCGCAATGCAGTTACCGTCATCTTTATCTTTGCTGCGGCCATTCTATGCACGATCTTGCCCAGCCAGGTCGCATTCACGTCGTTGGTGTCAGCCGGGGCTGTTCCGACTATAGCAGCATATGGACTCATCGCGCTGCTGCGACTTGTCATGACTCCGGACCGATTCCAGTCCTCTCGATTCAGGCTTGGCAAATACGCGAAACCATTCTATGTGTGCGCAGCCGCTTTCAACGCGCTTGTCTTTGCCGTACGTGTTTAGCTTGCCCGTGATGGTTTTACTGGATAGACTGACCTTGATCCCAAGGTCGATATCTCTCCCTTTTTCTTCCCGGTTACTGCGCAGACATTTAACTTTGTGAGTGGTGATTCTGGTCAGCATTTTCCTGATCCGATGTGTTACTATGCAGGCTGTTGTCATCTTCGGAGCTATCTCTGTCTTTGCTCTCCTTAGCTGGTACTTCATGCCCGAGGACAAATGGTTGAGGCGGGAACAAATTCTCAGGGCTATGGAAGTGACAGATTGAGAATACGTAAGATATGCTCGAAGTTAAATGAGATGGGATGTTGTGTCATTAGATATCCTAGAGTGGTTCTAGCCCCAATTGTCCTTGACATGCCCCCTCAACGTCTACAATCTGGAATGGAGACAATGCAGTTTATTTTGTTGATGGTTGGCGGTGGAACTAAAAGGACTGACCTCTTTGGGAGCAGCAACACTCAAAACTACCGGATGATTCTTGCCGACAAGAACCTCATCCTACGGAGATCTTAGCACGGAATACGTCACAGCAAACAAGGTACGGTTGCAAACCTCGATCCGGATGCCCATATTGTGGAACGCCTTTGGGAATTGTGGCAATGGGGGTACGTAAATACCTGGGGAAATAAGCATACAATGGGGCGATAAGCGTTGGACGGATCTACCTGGCTCCACGGTGATCACCATTCCTGCCTTCAAGCTAAACGCGTTTTTTGTTCGGTGTATAGCCTGATACGCCATTCAATAAGTTTGAACTTACCAGTCTCCGCGGGCAAGGTGTGCCGACTCATGTAAATCTAAGTTTCAGTCTTGTAAGTCCCCCGTCGACTTGGATGTTCCGTGGCCCCCAAAAAGAACATAAAAGACCTACCTATTCCAATCGGATGACTTAGAAAATGCGGGTACAATACTCTTTCCAGATCCCCTGTGTGTAGGTTGAACCCAATTTGGTTTAATTCGGTTCGTAACAGATCGCATGACCTGCGGTGGAGTTGGTGTAGGTTGAGTTCAACAGACTCGGTGCACAGGGATATGAGGGACTTTTGGGCGTTCAGGACAGCCGTGTATAGATCCTTTTGGGGCGGGCTGAACACCCCGGAGGCAGGGTAGGTGCGTGCTAAATAATAACCGGTTAGAGTCGCGTACAGGCAACCAAAGGACCAAGGATCTAACTAATATCTGAAGCATAGCCACTTGGGTGCATCAGTAATATGGCAAACAGAAGGATCAAGAGGGTTGTACGAACTTGTATTCGCATCCCGCATCCATTAGGATCATCTCGTCATCCTGAACCACTTGATTATTAGAGGTATAGTGTATTATTAGCGCGTTAGGTCTGAAAAGGGGGTCAACCTAATGTACACAAAAAGGTAAATTTGACTAATACCCTGATGCGACAACAGGGACGTATGCTAATCGTTGTGATCCGGAGAGGCAGCACAAATATTCGAAATGAGCTGCGATTGCACTTTCGGATATGCCAGGGCGAGCAAATCGCATGGTCTGTCGAAAGAGAGTACCATTCAGCATTCCTGGGTATTGGTGTGGTGAGTTAACTGGCCTTGGCGAGAGAACGACCACTGATGTCGGCAGCAGTGCGCATGACCTGCTGTTCTCGTTCACTCTTGATGACTCGCAATTTAGCAACCTGTGGTGCCAAGTCGTGCCTCCGAGAGGCGGACAGAGATTCCACAATTGTCTCGTACTCTGATCTGGGCTGCACAGGGCTAGAAAGATATCGCAGTAAAGACTTGGTGGTACGTGGGGACCGCTTCGGCGAGTTGGGTACATCGATGTAAACGTTGGAGTAGGTGCTAGCTAATGACTTTAGTTGACTAGGGAAGCTTTGTATAGATTGAGCATCGTCTGCTTTGAATATGCTCAAGGCATCGTTGAAGCTTGTTCTGGGCATTCAGGGTTGTTAGCGACTTGACCAGTAGTATACGTCGTCCAAGTACCTGGCGCCATCCCATTTCTCTTTGTGAGAGTCCTTGCCACTAGAGAACAATGTCATTCGGTAGCCACGTGAAGTAGAAGTCTTCTCTAGTCATCGGTTTCAGTCTGACGTTGATCTGGTGTCTCAGCCAGGCTTACCGAGGATCACGGCTGCGTCTGGCTCTTCAAAGCCCGTAAGGTACCAAAAGTCGGACGCCTGACGGAACTTGTAACTGGTTGATGTTCAACAAGGACGACCAGTCGAGTAATAGAGTCAACCTACAATATTTCTTGAGAAGGTATTGGAAGGGCAAAGAATGACGGACGGTACTACGTACTTCCACTCATGTACTTGATCGGCGCGGCCACCGAGACCACGACGGAATCATTCGGAAGGTTCTCCATCAACCGTCTCCGTCGTTGCTCATACTCCTCGACGGGTATTCCGGGTGTTAGTTCATGTGGTCTCACTGCATTTTTTCCGGCCTCAGCGTGATGTAACGGGCGGCCGCGAGACAGGCTCACAGAGGTGGGGATGTGAATGGAACAGCGGCTGGCCGTAATTTGAGGGTTTAAGCTCGCTGTCGACATGCGCCTCGGTAGCGAATGCGCGCAGACAGTGACGGGTGGGCACACGGACGATCGCAGCACCCGCGACAGACCGTTGCAAGGCGCGCCAGGACATGAGTGTTGAGGAATTTAAAAAATATTTATTTTTATGTATAGACATAATCACGCGCCGCTCTATTACCAGTCGAGGTCGAGTATGGACTCGTCGCCCCACTGGGCCTCACCGTCATTTCGTGCTGCAGCTCGCAATGTGTCATGACTGGGAGAGATACGGAAGACGTGGCGTCGACGTCGCGTCTGCGATGACCGCACTCACGTTCTCTGCAGTAAAGGGAACCACTAGGCTCGGGGTATCTTCTTTCGCTGCTCGCGTGCCAACCAACCTCGCTAATACTGCTCTAGTTCACTCTCCTTCGCAGCGTGGCTTCCAACACAGTAGTGGCTACCGCGCTGGCTTTCGATGATACCATCCTCGGTCGACGGAAAGTCGCGGCCCCCGTCGTTAGAGGCGCCGTCACGAGTGCGATCGACTTTGCCGAAACACTAACGCTCGCTCCAATATACCTTGGGGAGTGCATATCCTCCGCTTCTCTTCGCGCCGCACACAGCTCCATTGATATCCTTTCCATAATATTCCCCGGGAGTAGTGAGGCATCCTTTTCATTGGGTCCATTCATTGATCTCGTAAAGAGAGAGTGGGACAACCCCACCCCCAGCCACATTATACCAATCAAGAAATATGGCATCACAGACGTCGCTAGAGCTTTAATCGCCTGGGTTGCACTCCAGGGAGTTACCCAAGAACATCACGAATCACGATGGTCCCCTTACCTTCGCAAGGTCGAGGTGCATAGTCCCACAACTGGTCCTCAACTCAAACGTGTTCCATCTCGTATCCGTGTCACCTCAGACCTCATATTCCCCGGACATCGTGGTCAGCTCATATCTGCTGATATCGGTGAAGCACCGACAACCACCCATGGAAGACAACGATCCGCAAGCGTCCTCTCTCGATTGTCTATATCATCTGTAACTTCCTTACGGTGGAGGGATGGACGGCCCGAACATTGCCCCAAATCGACGGAGGAGGTCAAAATGAACTTGAGGCGATTTTCCAAAATGGTCCTCGCGGGATATGGTGGGGCCAGCCTGTTGTTCTTCGGTGTATCCCCGATGTTTGCCTCACCATCGGCTCGTGCCAAAGCACCTACCATGTCCAATGAGAAGGAAGCAGAGGAAGCACAGCTAGAAAAAGCCATCCATGATGCTGAAGCCGAAATGGAAGGTACATCTGGAACTTTACCCTCTTCCTCGGAAGACAATGCAGAGTTTTCGTGGTGGGATATCTTGCTGGGCAAGCACGACAAGGAAATTTTTGAACGGTCGGTTCATGTCGGACGCCCGGACACTCAAAATGTACAATCTCGCATGCGTGCTACTGCCGTGATCGGGATTGAACGCCAAATGCCCAGATTCTGGGTACTTACCGATCATGATCGTTGTCAAGTCGTTCTCGTTCTTCGTGGTGAGTAAATCTTTGACAGTCGTGAATAAGAATAACCCTCACGCAAGATCACGAGAATAGGTACAATGTCCCTAAACGAGCTGGCAGTCGACTTGACGTGCGAACCTGTGGAGTTCGAACCAGCATCCAGCAGTTTATCAGATGATCATGTCCCAGACGCCAAGGTCCCGTTCCCAGAGTCAGGGTGGTGTCATAGTCACAGACGATCCTCATGCCTGTCGTCGCCACCTCAACGCCCTCGATACCATGTACACGGTGGTATGCTCCGCATGGCGAGAGTCATGGGCGAGATCGGCAAGCCGGTACATCTAGCGGTAATGGATGCGTTGAGCCGGAACCCAGATTACGGTTCGTGGACTTTGGTTTAACCGGCATCAGAACTACCATCTGATTTCGTTTTTCGTCGCATGGAATAGAATTGATCCTCTGTGGACACTCTCTCGGAGCTGGCGTAGCCGCCCTCTTGGCACTGGTGGGTAATACAAATCATATCATGAATGTCTTACGCTCAACTTCTTTGAAGATGTGGGCAGATTCAACTACGTGCCTTACTGTCTCATCAAGCGGACTCCCCATTGATCGCCCTGTGTCTGTGTACTGTATAGCGCCACCGTACGTCGAATTTATTGTGATCTTACACATGCCATATTGATTTGGTTTGTCTAGGTGTCTCACTGATGCAGACTTGAGTCGCTTAGCGTCCAAGTTGATTATCTCTTTCGTCTATTCGGATGATATCGTATCTCGACTGTCGTTAGGATCTGTACGCGATATCCGAAATGCAGCATTATGGCTCTGCGAGGCGAACGACAACGGTGGGCGGGAGGGATACTCCGTCGTAACGCATCGTACGAGACAATGGAAGAGCGGAGAAAGCTCTTCTGAGGACATGCACTGGGTAAGCACGTCACTCGCATGGATCCCATTGAAACCACTCAGTCGTGTTCCCTTTACCTGCAAAGTTTCTAGCGACGAGGAAGACACTTGAAGCAAACATGCAGATGGCAGATCTATACCCTCCAGGCCGCGTCTTTTGGGCTCGTAGAGACGGGGATTTGCCCCACTCACAAAGATTATCGTCCGCGGGCTCCGGGAAAGAGGCAGCAAAAGTTAGATTGTTTGAGGTATTGGACACTGAGAAAGTATTTTCGCAGATCGTGTTTTCCAAGAATATGCTCAGGCACGTCCATTTGTCTGCCATCTTTTTTAGTATCGTAACATTTCCACAACAGCGCCCATATGCCTCACCGTTATGACCAGGTTCTGCACGAGCTGTTGTAACGAGTTGTGATGACCAAGTTACCCCAGGCAGAAACGGCCTTTATAATTTAATAATTTATATGCTCATACCAGCTCTCGTTCGTTACATCTGATAGATTGATGTCGTAGGCTACGAAGTATTTCATGCCCTGTGCCCCGTCGCACACCGAGCACGTTTTCTCCCATTGGGGTGATTGAGGAGTCAGCGCTTCAGCTGCGAAATTATCCTCCGTCATTATGTAGCATTGTCCCCACGGAACGGCCATCTCATCTGGGAGGTAATCCCAACCACCATGTGCTCCAGTGGCAGGTTAATTTCGGAATTCGGATATGGTGGTCCGTCGGAGCGCGTAACAGTGGAGTTGGTCGTGCTTTCCAAAGATCCGTCCAGAACATGACTAAAGCGAGGAGTTGGTTTCTACAGGATTCTCGTGCCCGATGATCATTTCAAGGCAGCCGATGCTGAGCCTGAGGTTGAACCCAGGGCTACCACAGGTTGTATGAATCCCATGTACGACAGAACCTCGATAGCTCCGGACTTTTAGTCCGATCTCGCGTCCAAGGGCTTAATTTATGAATCCGCACTCAAATGGACCAACATCAAAGGAAAAAGGAATCCTCGCCTTGCAAATACAAACTTTAAAGACCGCATGTTCTTTCCTTGTTACTCGAGTGTTACAACACGGAGGGAAAAAAACAAGATAGTTGCGTCTACGGAAAAGCTAGAGTGGCGTGATTCTTGGCTAGTACGGAACGCGGGCAAACCACGCGCTAAGACGGGTCATGACGTGTGAAGTAAGAGGCGTCGGACCATGGTCGTGCACGGGCAAGTGTGGAAGTTGTGAATGGACAGTGAAAAGACGACCATGTGAGCCGTTCAATCTTGATCCGTCTGGTCTCTCGGTCGGTACTTGATACCTCGACTCTCCAGTTCGGCCTCCACGTCTTCTGGAACGCGTCCCTTGACTCGCACGGCGTACATGCCTCGCACGTACTTGGCTGCGTGGAAGATGTCAGCAAGGACAGATCAGATCAAGGGACACGGCTGACGTACATGTTCTCTGCCAGCGCGCCACCCAACTGGATTCTGGGTCAATGACTGCTATGATACCATCAAAGTATGTCGTGGTGCAGACGGTTATGCGGTCGGGAGATCCTTTCATCTAGACGAGGAAACATGGAGGTGGATTTTTATCATAGAAAGGTGCTTCAACACCGACCTGCATGATCTCCTCGCAATTTGGGCAACCAGTCTTTCTAAAATCCGCGGGAGTCTGGATTACCGAGCAGAGCAGACAGGCTCTGAGGTACTTTGACTTTGCTTGCAAAGGGATTATGGCGCTGGCCATGACGATGTTGACGTTTTGTCAAGAAGCTGGACTTGCGCTTATATAAGCACAACTCGCTCTGCTACTACGATGATCATGACTGCCCGTCTTGCCACTGTGTTGGCTTTGCTGCCTTTCTCCAGTGTTCTCGCATTCTCTAATACCGTTCCTTTCGTCGCTTGGTCTTCACAGAGGTATCCCTGTTGCACCGTTCAAATTCTCGTTCAAATCTAAGTTCTGCTTTAGGTCGGATGCGCTCAACAACCTCACTCCCAGCACGCGTCCCAACCATGATACATTGCTAGAAAACATCGTGTCGAACGGAGACCTTTGTTCGTATGACGCTATTGTCGTTGTAGACCACCCTGGAGTGCGTTACCGAATACGTATTTGTGCCATGCGGATTAACGAGCTTGTGTAGGCCCACAGTTCCGATTTACGGGCCCTTCAGCCCTCGTGTAGACTTGCAACTCTGATCAAAGATGCGCCGAGTTCGCGCCAGCTGCCCCACGTTGAACGGAATCTGGGGTCGTCACCCGACGCAGCTGCACTCTTCACCGACCGGTGTGGTTCCATTGCCATCGACGTTATCCCGGGTTCGGGAGAGTGGAGCCTCGATACAGACAAGAAGCATGTTCTTTCTATTTCGATGCCCCCCATCGAAGGGTCCCCAAGGTACAGGAAAACCGTCATGGCAGAGCATGGTTCGTGTTTCTCGGATGAGCACCCAACTGTGTGTTTCTTATTCCTTCGACATCCAGAACGACTTCTCTCGAAGGAGCTTGACAGACTCGCTGCCCTCACGTCGAACCACCTCGTCATCTACGCTGGTTCTCATATCCCACTGGAACGCCGTCAACTTCCCTCACTTTCAGAGTTTGACTCGCCACCCGACGCAGCGGTTCCGCCTAGCGCAGCCGCTGTCGCGTCGTCTCAAGGGGGCATCCTTCACCATTACCAACTCCTCACGCCAGCTCTTATCACTTCGCTCCTTGTCGCGTTTTTCATCCTAGTCCCAATCGTGATTATCGGCGTCAATGCCCTTGCTGGCATACAATCAACCTTGCGATCTGAGGCACCAAAGGACTACAGTGCGCAGGAGAAGAAGACGCAGTAGTACTCCAACAGTAGTACTCCAGGTCTTATAACGACTCGGACACGTTCTATCAATAGCGATTGGTTTGCAAAATACAGTGTGACAAACGCACGCAAGGCATGGTTGCATGACTGTGTGGCTTACGGCAAACTCGGAACGTGGTGCTAGCACGAACACAGTAGAAACTGCATCATGGAGCTATGCCGCACCTGTACGCGGAACTGAACGGAAAAGTGAATAATTGGGAGAGATGAAGAGGCGCAGAAATAGAGCATCATTCGCGTCAAACAGACGTTCCTTACACCCCTATCTCGTCACAACTGTCATACATTCCATCCACAACCATACCTTTCTCACTCACAATGGTGTTGAAATCCGTGATGTTTGGATATCGTTTCCCATTCAAGAAACTTGCAAAGTATGCAGCTACCAATGGGTGCACATGGTCACAAAAAATTGCTGTGGAATGGGGAGATTCATTGATCCAGAGGGCGGGGCTTGAGTTTAATGCAGAAACCCATCTCTTCCCTCTCCAGCCATATGTCGTCATTGCCTTGGCTTGCAAAGACTTTGAAACCTATCTACCATCGGAAGCACCTCATCCGGCAGCCTACAAGAAACTTCGCAAACTCCTCACTGATGAGAAGCTTGTGAAACTTGGTGACCTAGGCTCATGGCATGAGATCAGATGGTCTTAGTTGGCTTGGGTGAGTCTCTCTTTTCCTGATTTCACTGACATATGATCTGACTTTGTTAGTCTTCAAGATGCCCTGACTTTGACTCTGCAAATTGGTGTCCTACTCTTATAGTATCTCGTATCTCCTAGTAAATATGCTCTAAGTGATGTCATCCAGCCTGAGAGAGGTAGTGGGTTTATAATTTTACAGTCTATCAACATCCTTGTTCATCGAAAGAAAGGGGTGACATCTTCATACAGAATTGAACAAGTGACTATTGTGCTGTCCTAGAGAGACCCAATCAACCTAACCAATGAAAGGTCTGGCATATGACACTTTGGAACTGTGACAAAGGTATCAGTTGAGTGTCAGCGAAATCAAAAGAGTGACCCACCTAGTCGCAAGATGAACATGATTCACCATCGATATTATACCAATCGCCAAGATCACCAGGTTCTACAAGCTTCTCCTTGGTGAGGAGTATGCGAAGTTTCTTGTAGGATGCTGGATGAGGCGGTTCTGGTGGTAAAAAGGAGGAACGGTGCTTCGAAGCCAAGGCAAGGAGCACGTACATCCGTCCTCCGTGGTCGAAGAGAACGGCATCTGCCCTACGCTTGAGCCCTGCCCTACGGATGAACTCGAATGTCGAGTTCAGGGGAGTGCTTTGTGATCGTATACGTTCCCATCCATTGGCGATGGCATTATCTGAGAGTTGTCTGAGGGAGAGAGAATATCCAAACCACAGTCTCTTTGCCATCGCGAGTCAAGAAATCTCACTAGGGGTGTTCGGCACAGGGGCTTGCTACACCCGGCTAAAACCGACCCGGATCCGTAAGCGGAGGGACTCGAGCGTTTGTGGTTCGAGACCATCCTATTGAACATATTTCGCATTCCCGCAAGGGTACTTATATCGACGACCACGACGTCTGCGCAGATTGGGACAGGTCCGTGATTCAGCCGCAGCCACCTCTCTTGTATGACATGGATCTGGAGCGCATGCATATGGAACTCTACAAGGGTAAATACCTGACTCCACAAGACTTCCTTGACGACATCCACAAGATCGTACACAACGCTACCTCTCGTATGGATGAAGATGGTGATAGGTTAGGCTAGCGCGGGCTACGGGTCATCGTGGCTGGTGCAGGCCGGCGGGGCAGCACATCTCCCAGGGATGATCGCGGCAATGACCAGCGTTCCGGTAGCGGGTGTCCCTGTCAAGGGCAGTGTGTTGGATGGGGTAAATTCGTTGCATAGCATTGTACAGATGCCGGTAGGACGCCTTAGTATGTTTTTTCTTTTCTGGCTTGCTCACGCATTGTATATCTGCTGCGATTGCTGTTACATAGCGTGGTATACCGGTGGCGACGGTCGCAATAAATGGGGGCATGAACGCGGGGTTGCTCGCCGTTCGCGTTCTTGGCGCAGGTATGCCACGTCTTTTTACAGCGATGGAAGAATACCTCGAAGGTCTCAAGAAAGAGGTATTAAGCAAGGTAGACAAGCTAGCGGGGGATCGTCCTTCCACCACACTCGACCATAATACTCAGCTAAGCGGCTGGGGAACGGACAGAACCATCCCGACGACCGGAATGTACCCACTTGTATTACCAACCCAAACCGTGCGTTGCGTTTGTATTTGTTTTGTCTTCATTTCCGCGGACATCTGAAGGGAGTCCATACCCAGAATCAGTCCATGGCTGGTACCGCCTTTGCTATATTTATATTGTACGAGGTTCGTTTCATTTCTACGCCATCTTCTTTCCATGACGGTCACGCATATTTTGCAGACTTTAGCAAAATGACCCCTGATAACCTCATTGTATTCACTGTGCGACACCAGTGGGCTCCTGCGACGAACAAAAAGGATGCCATTGCGTCGTAAGAACCCATTTTCTTCCATATGACTACTGATCACAATTTCGTTTCGGCGACCGACAGTGGACCTGGGTTAGTGTGTGCTCTTGATATCTATTTCTCCATCTGATCGAACGTTTGCACTGCAGACTCCGCTGAACTGCTGTCAACCGAACATGTACTAATATTGTGCTTAGTACAGGGTTGCCGGAGTCGATCGCTGCTGCGTGAGTCATTTCCCCAGGTTCATATCTACCTCATATCTACCTCTTGATTGCACGCTCTCAGCGCCTTCGCTAGGCTGCATTGAAAGTAGCCCACGTTGATCCCAATCCATACTATGGCGCCAATGAAGCCACACTGACATGGTTCAGTAGGCAGAGACGCACTGAGGACCTCAAGCTGTACATTATCGCGTCAACTACCTGTCTCCATACTGCTTGTCTCATCCGAAACAGTACCCAATCTCGGTATCACTGTCCGTCATTCCATCCATTCGCCCATTTATCACCTGTCATTTCCTCGGGTGTTGGCCGCTATGGTTCGTATAAGCTCCTGGGTCCTATTGCAATTTGCCGCAACGGCAAGTTCCAGAGTGTTCCGCAGAGCAAGGAGAGTATCTTCCAGGACCGAAGTATTACCCTCGTCGAGAAACGTCACCTCATGCGTTTTCTCGTATTTGCTTCTGGGGAATTTGAGGAGAGTCCTGAGCTTCAAGGTCAAGAGAACACATCCTTTGACCAGTTCCTTCGCGAGTCTTTCAGAATAAGCGAAGAGATTTCTCAAGCGATCATGCATGTTTTCCCTCGCTTCTTGCAACTTCTCTGGAGGCGAGCTAACAGTGCATCCTTTCCATTTTACTCAAATGGCCACCTAGAATCAACATTGACTGCATTGCATCGTGTGCGGAGCTGTCTGAGGTCAGCTGGGCGGTATGGCTCGTCACCACTCCTTGTCGGTTAGTTTTCAAGATGCTCTGACTTTGACTCTGCAAATCGGAGGCGTCTTCAAACTAGTATCTCGTAGCTGCCGAGGAGTTATTCAAACAGCAAAAGAAAAGGATATGCTGGTACTGATATAAGCAATGTTATCCCCCGCTGGCAGCCAGCCAGGTTGTATCAACAGCAAGTTTAAACATTTTCATACAGAATTGAACAAGACTATGGTGCTGTCCTAGAGAGACCCAATCAAACCAATGAAAGGTCTGGCGTATGACACTTTGGAACAAAGGTATCAGTTGAGTGTCAGCGAAATCAAAAGAGTGACCCACCTAGTCGCAAGATGAATATGGGTTACCATCGATATTATACCAATCGCCAAGATCACCAGGTTCTGCAAGCTTCTCCTTGGTGAGGAGTATGCGAAGTTTCTTGTAGGATGCTGGATGAGGCGGTTCTGGTGGTAAAAAGGAGGAACGGTGCTTCGAAGCCAAGGCAAGGAGCACGTACATCCGTCCTCCGTGGTCGAAGAGAACGGCATCTGCCCTACGCTTGAGCCCTGCCCTACGGATGAACTCGAATATCGAGTTCAGGGGAGTGGTGTCTGTCCGTATACGTTCCCATCCATTGGCGATGGCATTATCTGAGAGTTGTCTGAGGGAGAAAGAATATCCAAACCACAGTCTCTTTGCCATCGCGAGTGAGAAATCTCGTTAGGGGTGTCGGTATAGGGGCATTGCTGCACCCGGCTAAAACCGAACCATCCACGTTCAGGCTGTGTCCAATTCCCTCGTCTGTTGCGCTTGCAACGCATTTTTTGCCAATGGATGTACGAGCGTGTGTCGGGGTGATAAACTGAGTATGGCTATCGGCGACGGGTACTCGGTTCGTGAACTCCCAATTGTACTTGACATCTTTGCCGACTTCCTAGTATCAAACTATCCCCTTGTATCAGCGTACCAAATATGTCCGTCATTTTGGCGATCGCGGGGCGTCTATGGTGGATGCAAAAAATCGCTTCTCTGACGTCGGCCAATCGATTTGCGTCCTCAATATACCTAGCTCGGAATCGGCGCCATCTCTGCGGTTTCTATATCGTTGTGCTCGCACTCTACACAAATTCTGCTGCCAGCCATTATTGACTGGACTGTTCAAGTGGCTCCTGCGATCCCTTCTTTTCACTTCAAACTGAATCGCTTCTTTTGACAAACCTCGGCACCGCTCTTGATCGTCGTGCAACTTGGGGTGCCGGTGATCGGTCTCCAAGAGACAAGTCCAGGCGGGAGGTATGGCACAATCCTTGATCGCACTCAGAGTCGGCGCTTCCCAAGAGCAGGGTGATGATTCGCCAAATGCCACTTCCTATTGCAAGATATCACTTCTAGCCATGACCCTCATGTTTGATGATACTTTATCATATGTTCTTGTCGGCCGGTTGGCTGGTGGCAGCACATCACACCGCCACTTGCAACAGACGGGTTGAGGGGGGTATCTATAACTTTACTAGTATGTGTAAATGTTATCTAGCTCCGTCATATGTGTATGCAGTATACGCGCGAAAGTATCCAGCATAGTTTGGTTCGTCGTATCCTTTACGGTCTTCAGCCACATGCACATTGTTTGTGTCCGCTCTATCTCATTGACGAAGTACGACGGGTTCCCCTCTGCGTCGAATATAATGCCGATGTCCATGCGGAAGAAGACCGTCAGGCTACACTTGCCACCTGTTGGGTTCGATTCCAGTGCGACCAGCCCTTTGTACGTCTTGTCCACGAAGTTTCTGAAGTCCTCCCAGCCTTCTATATGATCCAATCGATCTCCTGAGTCAGGATTCACCAGGACATTAGGGGTAACTGGAACAGAATTTCGATTGGCCCAAAGCTCCCTGAAAATATATCATCGTCAATTGACCAGTGGCGCCGCCGTGATAGCACGAGTCACAACCAGACACATACCGTATCTGACGCAGCGACTTAAATTTCCAGACGCGTTTACCGTACCAGCGCTCCGAGTCGTCGGGTTGATAGATTGTATGCACCACAAATGCAATGTGTCCACCTAGAACGAAACAACGCCACTCGCCGAGGGTTTTGAGAGTCTCCACGTACTCTTGCGATGCCCATCTCTGTTCACTGCAGGATGTTCGCAACTTGAGCTCAGACCACGACCTGAGGCCCTCCAAATGTCTGCGTTTCCTGTCCGCAACCACACCATCACCAACCACGCTTTCTGGTGGCGGTATAACGAAGTCACCACAGTCGCTGTGGCTGCGCTTGAGTATTGTTCCGGCGGGAATCACACCACCTGGAGTAAGAATGGTCGTCTTTGGGCGCTGCCAGCCGTTCGCTGCTGCAATCATGTCGAGCATCGGAGTAGTCGACCACTTATGCGCCGCCGCATGCACCTGTGGAACGGGCGGCCAGAACCTAACAACCCTGGCCAGTGTGAGGAGCGTTGCCTCATACACATTACGGTCATTTCCATGAAGGTTATAGCAGGAGTTGTAGCTAATGGGATGGTTCATAACACAAACACCATGAATTTAGTGCCGCACGTACCAGCCTCCTGCTGTGTAGTCCATACCACCGATGATGATGTCATGGGACCGGATGAATTCCCAGCGTGTTTTATTGGTGGGATTGCGAGGATCGATCAGCGTATCTCTGAAGTCACTCCATAACATGTAGGACACATTAAAGCCTTTATATCCCTGACTCGTCTTGTGTTCAGACAGGCAGATAATTGTCCACAACTATTACATTAAGTGTCAGCGTAATGCACAAATTGTTAGACAAGGTGGCCACCTACCCACTCAGTCAGCCAGTAAGTAACATCCTCAGTGGCGAGGTCGTCCTCTGTTGACCTGACCTTGTGGTGGGACCCTTTCATGTCCTTGATTGCTTCCAGTTGGTCCTTGGTAAGGTTGCGCTTTACCCACGCCAGGTCACTGCATGCTTCATCATGGTTTCGATGTTCGCGGCTGGCATCGGGAACATATAGGAGCTTGTATGTATGTGGTTCGACTGATTTCCGAGCAGAAGGGTATGGAGCTATAGAGTCCAGTGTACGAAAATCAGACAATCTGGCGGCCAATGGATAACGACTTGACGTTGCACGGCTTGCATGTACCACAGACATGGAATGACTGGAGGTAGCGTGACGAGGTATGGTCAGGCGTTTCACTTGATCTTCTTCCTCATCTTCCTCATCTTCCTGTTCGTCATCCGGGTCTGTTTCTGTGTCTTCAATGCGCCGTGATGGGCCAGCACTGAGTTGATCAGTATCGACATCCATCTGTTCATTGCTAGACAGTGATAGCGTCAGTCACTGCATAATCTATCATGTACCTGCATGTACCATAATGGAGGAAGTTTGGGCCAGTTTTGACTGGACGCCAGCCAACGACATGCTTCGAGAAATATTCATCGATTGATGGAGTGGCGCAACCCGCATCGAGCATCTCCCTAATGGCTTTCGGGTATTCCCTTGGACCTATGCTACGGGTGTAGAGATTTGAAGCAGCCGGGCAGGGTGCCTCACATCCTGGGTGTAGTGAACTACTCCGCGAGTGGCGTACACAGGTGCTGCCTTCCTTTGGCCAGAGGATGCTCCTTGACCGACTGAGGCATGGGGATTTCTGGCAGGTGTGGTTACAGGCTTCGAAGCCGCTTTGCCGTCTGGCTCGACGTTTATTAGACATCCCAGTGTCTGTTGAGAGAAGTGCTAGGTGCCACCCGCTTACAGTGCACTGCGGTTTGACATCCCAGTGTCTGTTGAGAGAAGTGCTAGGTGCCACCCGCTTACAGTGCACTGCGGTTTGTGACAGTAAGAAAACGGAAACACGCCTTGGGGTCACCAGAAGGCTAGTTATATAGATGGGCCAGTGGCACTTACTTTCTTCTCGCTTTGTTCCATGACCGCGCCGAGAGCGAGAAGTAAACATCGCATCGACAAGGATCCACACAAATACCATGCGAAGATCTTATCGTAGTACAACTTGATGAGGTTTTTGGGTCAGCACTTAAGACGTGACGTGTGTCACGGTCTGCGTAACGGACAGCTTCCTGTATAACAAAAAATCTGGCCACTACCGCTTCACCTCGTATTTTTCCCATCCGACCTCGTCGAGCTTGTCTACCTTGCTTAATACCTCTTTCTCAAGACCTTCGAGATATTCCTCCATCGCCGTAAAGAGATGTGGCATACCTGCGCCAAGAACGCGAACGGCGAGCAACCCCGCGTTCATGCCCCCATTGATTGCGACCGTCGCCACCGGTATACCACGCTATACACCAATCGAAAGTGCAAACATACAATGCGTGAGCAAGCCAGACAAGAAAAAACATAAGGCGTCCTACCGGCATCTGTACAATACTATGCAAGGAATCTACCCCATCCAACACACTGCCCTTGACGGGGACACCCACTACTGGAACGCTGGTCATCGCCGCGATCATCCCTGGGAGATGCGCTGCCCCGCCTGCACCAGCCACGATGACCCGTAGCCCGCGCGCCCGCGCACTCCGTGCATACGTGATCAACCTGTCCGGCGTACGATGTGCAGAAACAATTGTGAGCTCATATGGGATGTGAAAGCGATCAAGAACGCGTGCGGCAGGAAGGAGCGTAGGAAGGTCCGAGTCGGAGCCCATGATAACACCTACAATCGGGTGTGCGCTCGGACGGCCGCTTCCTGGGACTGGCGAAGTTGGAGCATACGTGTCGATTTCTGCTTGTGTGCTGGGAACGGGGAGCGCGGATAGAAGTGGACAAAGGCGAGTGCGCAGGTCAGCATCGGTGTCTGCAACGAGTGTGACATGCCCCATTTTTCGACCCCTCCGGCACTCGGATTTACCATAGAGGTGCACGGTGCAGCCTGGAATGGAGAGTGCGGTAGTAGTTAAAGCTTGGATTGGATCCATGGAGGTGGAGCTGCCGATAATGTTGAGCATCGCCGCGGATGGCACTTTGAGGGTAGTACTTCCGAGAGGGAGCCCGAGGATGGCGCGGAGGTGGTTTTCGTATTGGGAAGTGTGACAGGCTTCGATGGTGTAGTGTCCCGAGTTATGAGGACGAGGAGCAATTTCGTTGACATATATTGTGCCTGGGATGATAATGAGTGGACGAACATCCGAGACGTAGGCGGATAGGTACCATCTTGCATGAGGAACATCTCGACACCAAATACCCCAGCGCCTTGAAGTGTTTGAATGGCAGACTCTGCGACGCGCTGTGCGCGGGAAGCCACAAGGGGATCGTGGCTTCGTAGGGGAGCAAAAACGAGATGGCAGATGTTGTCCTTGTGAACGGTCTCGACGGCAGGATAGGAAACCACGTCTCCGTCAGTGGTACGTACGACCATGACCGCAATTTCCTTGATAAACGAAACCCATCTCTCGGCGTATAATGGGCGATTAGAGAGCGCTTGAAGTGCGTTTTCTGCTTGATCGAGCGTCCGAACGACAAAGTTACCTCTCCCGTCGTATGCAAGGGTCCGGCTCTTGAGCATAAATGGGAGACCGAGCTGAGCGGCGGTAGCTTTGATCGATTCGGTTGTTGGTTCAACTTTGACGAATTCTGAGACGGGACAGCCGTTGGTGTGCAAGTACGTTTTCTGTTCGAACTTGTCCTGGATGACAGCGATCGTAGAGGGGCTAGGATGAATGGCGGCCCTCGTCCCTGCTGTCGACTCAATCTCCTTCAGCACAGTCACGTCAACATGCTCAATCTCCACGGTGATGACGTCGACTTTGCACGCGAGTTGTCTGATCTTTTCGGGGTCTGCAAACGAACCATTGACGTGGGCGAGTGCGGGCAAACGGGGTGCGACGATCTGTTTCGCTGGCGCTGATTCACCGACGTCAAGGATTACAACGTCGATATTGAGCAGGGAAGCGGACGCTGCGAGCATGCGGCCGAGCTGGCCGCCGCCTGTTAGATTCAAACATGTCAGATGCACTCCAAGGCATACGCGAGTTGAACGTCATGATCCGCAAGCAGGAGTGAGACCGTCGTGGAATGATTCTAAAGACGAGAAAAGCTCACGCTCACCAAGGACGCCAACGACCTTGCTGCTCATCGTCGTGATGGTGCGGAACAGAGTTGCCGGCCTACAGCCACATCCAAGTCCGGACTGCCCAAACGATCACGGGAAAAATACTGAAGGTTGTTGGACGGATCCAGGAACAGTCTAGGTACTGACTGGGACTATTAGCAAAAAGTAGTGAGAAGTGCGCGCTAAGATACAAAAATCCGTAAAACGTATAAAAGTGAATAATCTATCAGAACCACTGACAACCTCGAGCGGCGGTGATCCCAACCCCCCGATATTAGGAGGAACAGCTAATAAGCGATGTCTGCAGGCGATCCGGGAGAAACATCGACCGTCCCAGCTGAACAATCCTCCAGAAACGCGTTCAGTACATCCAACAACTCCTGCACGAGACCATCCCTATCCCATTCCGTTCTATGATGCCATATACTGTTGAGACATGTCGCTCGGAGCTGTTCGAGCTGCTCAATAGTCAGCTGGCTCGTCCTCGTCTTGAGCTGGAACTGGAGATCGAGCAAAAGCCCTTCGTTTACGTGGAAATCCGGGAGAGGGGTAGGGGATCTTGTAGGCTCGCGCGGAGGGACAATAACGAGTGATACATCTAGAACAGGTGGTGGTTCTATGGTGGGAGTCCGGGAGGCTTGGCGTATCGCGTCCGGTAGTACAGGAGTCTCTGGATAACCATTTTGTTGTGGTGTTGTAGGCGATATAGTGTTCGAACCACCAGGACTGGAAGTGCTACCGTTAAGTAACGGGACGAGACTCGCAGAGCGCATCATATCTTGCTCTGGTGGGAGCGGGTTCAAAAGAAATGGGTCGAAACCTGAGCGCCTTGGCACCGGAGAATCGATCGTCATTGCGTCGGATGGTGCGTCGACTGATGGTGGCTGGCTAGTTGGTTGGGTTGGTTCCGCAAATACGGGGAGTTCATCTCCTCGGCCATCATCGACAAACCTGACTATCGGCGTTTTCGATCGCTGCGGTTCTGTGGAACCAATTAGATCGAGTTCGTCATCACTGATGATTGTCCTTGGCCGTTTCTTCGGCTGCACAGGCGTCCCGCTGTATTCTGCCTTGTTCTCCTCGCCGGACTCTGGTGATCCACTTGGTCGATCGCCAGTACGTGCCCGTTTGAGGCGCCTCTCAAGTTGAAGGGGGTCGGTGATGCTCATCTCCGGCTGCTGTCCCGTGTGTCGGGCGCTCCGCCTGGTACCTGGAGCGTACGTCCCATTCTGTGTTGCTTCTGATGCATAATTCTTCTCCTTGGCCTTCTTCCTTTCATCCTTCCGTTTCCGTTCGCGTTCTGCCACCCGGTGACACTCAAGCCTGAAATGAGGATCAAACTCGTGCATGCTGACTTCCGCAGCCGTCAACATAGCCTGGGCTTTGTGGAACCTATCACCATCTTCATCCATACGAGAGGTAGCGTTGTGTACGATCTTGTGGATGTCGTCAAGGAAGTCTTGTGGGGTCAGGTATTTACCCTTGTAGAGCTCCATATGCATGCGTTCCAGATCCATGTCATACAAGAGAGGTGGCTGCGGCTGAATCGGAGGTTGGACCTGCAGTTGAGTTTGTACCTGGAGTTGGGGGGCTGGTGGCTCGGCATGTTGGAATTCGGGATGAGTGCCGTTGATAACCTCCATTTGAACATCTTGGGCAGGGGCGGCTTCAACCACCTCAGCGACACCACGTTGGTCATCGACAGTGACATCGGTAGCAACAATCTCCACTTCCGTGATCCCAGAAGTAGGTAACTCAAATCGGTATTCCTCCTGGGAAGCCAGATTTCCGTCAGCAGAAGTAAAGATCATAACTTGTGAGATTGCACTCACCGTCGCCCTCTTCGTAAATCTCTTGAATTTGCGTTTCAGTTCTGTCAGGATGGGCCCCAGGCGGTATTTCAGTAGAGTAATGACCCTCTGGTCGTTTTCTTCCTGCGTAGCCAGTTCAGCAGCCGTGGGTTGTCTTGGTTCAGGTGGTGGTGCGACCGGAAGCTCTTCAAGAACTCTACGCTTTCTCTTGATACCGTCCGCGAATTGATTTGGGGGACGTCGAACATCCGTAATGATGGTAGCAAAAAAAGCATCACGTTGTTCGTCGGTTGGAACAGGAAGGATAAGACGATTTGCACGGATTGTCCCAAACCAGGAGCGGACATCTTGGGGGAGGGAAGTGAATGATCCATCGACGATGGCAAGTAGGAGCACTGGGTCTGTTGGGGCTAGGGTGTCGAGCATTGTACGCACGGTAGTACGAGCCGTCTCATGAACTGCAGCGCACCAGCTGAGGAGGGATGGGATGTAGATCACGGACGGTCGGTGTCTCTTGGCCTCAACGAACAACTGTACGATTGCTGCTTCGACAGTCTAAAGTCCATTTTCTATGGGATGACAATTACGTGGCCAGGATTTGAAAACTCACTCTTGTCGAGTCTCCCATCAGTGTTCCGAGATCTAGATCTTGAATATGGTAGCCTTCCAGATAATGCAATGCAGCTGCACCGACGTATCCTTGACCCATCCCCGGCTGACCATGCACCAGGAGCCGTGGACGGTATACTCGGAGGGTTTCCATCGCTGCATCACTCAGTAAGTATATGGCAGTTGAGCCAAAGCTTGGCCTTACATTGCATCATTATCTCCCTTCCGAGCGCGCTTTCCTCGCTGTCATCCTCCCATTGAGCTTCTTCTAGCGCTGTCCGCTTCTTACTCATGGGCATAACTTTGTTAATAGCCTCCCTAACCATCCGGAGGGTATCAGCCAACAGTGGTTCCAACTGACTGGGAAGCGGTGAAGCTGCCGAAGAAGATGAACGCGCAGACGATGGGACGAGTTCTAACGAGGAGGTTATCGGAACAGAAACAACGCATGTATAAGGAAAGCATACTCTTAACAGAAATCATGAAATCACGAAAGGTGACACCGATTGTCTCAGGTTTGAGCAGCAGACGGTCATTAGACTGATAAATCTGCGGATACCGCCTTTGAATAGCGCTCAGCGCTGCTTCAGTGCATAATGCCTGAGGACAGTAGAAATTACCATAAAATATTTAGCAGCGCAAGTTTCGCATCGGGTCACCACGTACCCTCAAATCAGCACCTCCGTATCCTTTGGTAAGCTTAGCCAATTCCTTTATGTTATCCTCTCCTCGTTTATCGGTCCACCCTTCCCACTTCCTAGTCATTATCCCAATAATTTTCTCCCTTGCCTCGAGAGAAGGCAAAGGGAAATAAAACTCCCGATCAAATCTTCCGGGTCTTCTCAATGCTGGGTCTATCGCATCCGGTCGATTCGTAGCACCGATGACGATCACCTGACCCCTGCCATCCATCCCATCCATGAGTGCCAAGAGAGTTGATACGATTGAAGCATGAATCTGATCCTGCTTGGACGACCGAACAGGTGCGAGGCCATCAATCTCGTCGAAGAAGATAATACTAGGTTGACAATTACGGGCCTCCTCAAATAGCAACCGGAGTTGGCGTTCGGCTTCACCGACCCACTTCGAAAGACAGTCTGCGCCTTTTCGCATAAAGAACGCTAGGTAAGGCTATGTGAGATTACTCAAGAAAGCAGAAGCGTTCAAGACGCACAGATGCCCTTGCCGTTGGCGCGACAGCTAGCTGCGAGGGCACGCGCCAACAGAGTCTTGCCTGTGCCGGGTGGACCATGGAATAACACCCCGCGAGGAGGGGTGAGGTTGAAGCGCTGAAATACTTCAGGATACAGTAGTGGCAAGATGGTCATCTCCTTGAGCGAATGGATGTCTGTTTTACACCATATCAGAGATCCTCGTATATGGGGCAAACAGGCAGACTTACGTTCATCTAAACCGCCAACTTCATCGAATGTTACATTTTGATTGACTCCCAATGGATCAGTATCGGCGAGAACTGATGCTCCATGAGCAAAGGGTATCGTAAAGAAAGAGGGGTCCACTGACCTGAATCGCCGATCTTGCCGAGGTTGGATGGAGTCCCTGCCACTGCAGCCAGCTCTCCAGGAAGTATACTCGCCCCACCAGCGCCAACGGCACCTGCACCCATCAACCCACCCGTTGTCAAATTCTTCCTAGGTGTGCGGGTGGGAACGTCCGAGTCCTGGAGTCTCTGATGAGTATTGCTTAATTACGCTGCTGCATCGGACAACCCACAGAATCATCGACCGGCATACCCATCCACCTGCTCAGCTCCGTTCCAGTAGCACTCCATCCTGGTCCACGTCTGACACGCGCACCGCTCCGGTTGTTGGGTCTGTTTTTTGGCGGGGGTCTTATCTCCTCTATAGGAGGTGGAATAGCGTAGTTGATTTTGGCCCTCTGTCTGAGAGAATATGGTCTGCCATCGTCTTGAACTTCGGGATCAGGCTCTCCCTCTGCATCGAAGTCGGGTTCTCCCTCTGCGTCGGCGTCTGCCTCCAAGTCCGACGATGTGTGTATGGCGTCCTCAAGGGAACCATCCGCGTCATCTGATTCCTCAGAGGGATTATCAACATACTGTTCATCGCTCTTCTCAATGGCACGACTTTTGGCTCGGGTCATGTGCCTTGGAGGGCCGGTAGCGGAGGGTGTGAAACGAGTCGATCGACGGGTAATGCGTGAGTTGCGAGGGCGCAATGACCGCTTTGGTTGTTCATCGTCTTCATCATCTTCGTCGTCCATGTCCGGCTCCATTTTTCCGTTGACGGGATGATCCTCCGGAAGATCGAGTCCACCATGACCATGTATATCATCTTCACTACCAGACTCTTTGTAGTTGCTTTTCTTGACTTTACGGCCTCTCGACGAACGACCCCACTGCTCCTGCTTGATGATATGGTCGGGTGAGGAGGGAGAAGGATTGTCGTCGATCATTGAGCGCTCGCTCCCGTGGTATTCTGAGGTGGAAGGGGGACTGTTTTGGGTTTGGTCTGAGCCTGTCCGCTTGCGACCCGAGCGACGTAGGGGTAAATTGCCTGTCGTCGTCATTGGGGGAAGCTTGATTGTCAGAGGTTGTCGAGACTCCAGGGTAGAGCCAAACCCAGCTGTGTTGCTACAAACTCTTCCTGGTCCAACGTCGCCACCTTTGTGTTGACGGGTGGCAGTGCACTTGTTTACCTCTATTTGGCTCAAATCGCGACACCCTTGCTGCTCCGCCAAACTGGCACCTGCCCGCTTCCCTGGCCTCCCCGCCCACACACTATCCAATTCTGCCTACCCGAGTACCCAGCCCCTTCTAATTTCTCTCCAGATGGATGGATGTGTGCCCACTTGTAGACGTAGCATTGTCTGTCGAAAACAAGAACAACGAAAAAATACGAGAGAGAAAGCGGCGTGTTTCGTGAGTGATTTCGTGTAGATGATGGAAGTTCCAAGCGAAGAAGTGTTCGATTTTCGACGACTCTGTGCACTTGTCTTTGCCCCTCCGCTGGAAACTTGCAACTGACGCACACTCGGTACTTCCCGGACGTGACGTGACATGTGACGGTTATTTTGTGACCATGCTTGATGATCAAAGACTTCCGCATTTGGCAGGCAGTCGTGATGGCTTCGCCACCGAAACACCCAGCAAAACAGTGCTCCTTGGTAACTTGGCAGGTTACGGCACCTCCAGGGAGCTTTGCTGTATTTGAACATGTTACACTGATACCATCGTCTTGACCATCTCCATCCGCTGTCACGACTTACTAACGGCAATCATCTGGCGTTGGACAGACCATAGTACTAATACATGAGCAATTTGCATCCTTTCACTGATTCTCCTCGTGAATCAGCCTCCGATCCGTTGCAGCCGACGGAAAGCCCGCGACAGATAATCCAAGGTATGTAACGCCTCTCGGGTATAGCCATGGTTACTCACCCATGTAATAGCTCCAAAGTCAAACGACACTCATAAGTTCGCCGCCACAGCAGGAAATGCGATACCTCCCAGCCCGTATCGCTCCAATATTCGCAGGGAACGAGGGGTTTTACCTACCTCCTCCTCAGCTCCTTCCCTGTCACGACCTTCCCCTGCTTTGCCCGGAGGTGATGGTAGGCCATTGACTACTGAAGGATCAGGAAGCACCTCCCAGCAGCGTGTCTCCTTTGAAAGCAACCATCCTTCCGGGCCAACCCCAACCCCAAGCCACAGCCCTCGCACAAAGGTGCACGTCCATCCCCTTCTTCGCGATTCTGCCCTCCAGACCGCCCGAGGCATTGACTCCACGATGACAAGAATGAACCGTTCGAGTGATCCTACACGACCTTCTTCTATTGTACGCTTGGCAGGAGCTGCAAAGTCCCCAAAGAAGCCCGACCATGATTCCCCTCCAACCACCTCTGCTCCCCATTCCAGGGCAACCTCCCCCATTCGTCTCTTCAGCTGGTCCGCATTCCACCGTAACGAGGAAGATCCCTTTGTTCCTGTCGATCCTTTCCGGATCCGTACCCGATTCCGTCGTCTCACTTTCCATAGTCCCAACATCGAGTATAACCTTCCGTTCGACCCGACATGCGAGGAAAATCCCTTTTGTATCCCTTCCTTACGTTGCAGTCCTGAGGATCGTTTTATTTCCTTCCTTGGGGATTCTCGGGATTTCATCCTGGATACCATTCCTAGACAGGTCTACTTGCACTTACTTCTTCGTCTCCCCTCCCTATATTTTTCGCGTATTGCGAGGGTATACGAAAATGCTCAGCTGAGCAAACCAGATCTAGAGTGTATGATCGAATCGTATTCCAGTACCCGACAACAACAACAACGTCAACGAATCATCAGGTCAAGCCCTATACCCCCTGGTGCCCACTACCACCCTGCTTCCACTTTGCCTTTCCCTGACGACTGGACGTCTACCAACGTATCTCCTGCCTTGCTCAGGTTTAAACAATCCTGGGAAGCTTTTATCGACTCACTGTTGCGCGAATGGAAGACATTCAATCTTGTCTCTGCTTTGTTACTTTCGTCAGTATCCATTTTTTCCCTTTTGTCGACACTTATGTGATGATTTTCGCCATATTAATGACAGGGCTATTATTTCGATGTTCCAAACTGAGGTGATGGCGAACGATCCCGTTATCAGAACGGCGGCGCTCCTTTCCCTGACTTCAGCCTTGATGAGTTTATCATACGGGTGCATCTATATTGTTAGATTCGGGACGATGCGGAGCATGTACAAGGCAACAAGATGGGCCGAGGTAAGCATGGTTGGGTTTTCCTTTTCTCCTTCAGCCTTTTTTAATATATCATAGGAAGCAGCGAGGACTACAACGTTCATTTTTTGGAATGTGTGGGTGCTGCTGGCCATGCCTGTTATCTGGCTTGCTTGGTGCGTCACATCTCGTGCTCACAAATCTGTCATCTCACCTCTCGTCGCGCATACCTTATACTTCAACCTTTCTTTGCTGTACATGACGGAATAGGTCTATGATATTCTTCATTGTCGCCATACTCGCCTTCGTTTGGCGATATGGAAGTTCTGCGGACCCTACTACCCCCCTGCCTCTCAGTCCCACTGCTGCAATAGGACCGAGGATAGCGATCTCCGCGTTTTTCTTCCTCGGGTTACTCTACTTCGGTGCTATCGTGCACACGTTACACAACTACGGAAGGACGACGGACAATAATAGGGTCTTTAACACAACGCAGGTGGACAACGGAATGCCAGACAGGCAGGTTGAGGATGATGCACGGGGTAGAGGACGCAGAGGTCAGAGAGGACGCGGAACGAACTTGGCACGCGACGGAGAACGCGGACGCGAACGAACTCGACCCGGACGTGAGCGAAATGGCACGGAGCCAGGCGGGCTCTCAGCCGTGACGGGTCTTGGACTCAAGGGATTAGATGAAGTCGCAAGTCTACAGAGCATTTCGGATGAGATGTCGAAGGGAAAACTACAGCATCAGTCGGAAACAAGTGTCTAACGCCTTCTAGTCGCTTACACCTTGTCCCTTTGTCCCGTCGTTTCAGCTGGTTGCTTCTTTGATAGAATTTTGCGACGAGAGTCGTTGAACTCAAGAAGGCCTTGGACAATGTGATACCTTTACAAATAGTTTCTTGTGTATACAGCATAGAACGACAGCTTGTCCCCTGGCGTTTGGACTCGCGCCCCAGCCGTCCCTGCGTAACTGTGCAATGTCCTCTTGCCAAATGTGTGGTATATCGAGTTGCGTATAAAAGCAGAAGATCCTACTTCTATTATATTACATGGTGATTTTGATTTGCTTCAGATTGATTGCAAGGGAGAAAGAGGGATTGGTCACAAAGCCAATGCTATAATGACCCTTCGAACAACAATCTTCGCGGTTTTGGGATATTAGGTATGGGCAAGTACAACGCAGGCCTAGACCACCAATCAGCGTCGAGTACGTTGAATAGGAAAAAATGCGCTTTACATGGACGTTCCACAATTTGCGGCTGCATTCCCCATGATGATGCTTTCGGAAACGCCTGATATGCTATCAGTCTTTCCAAAGGCAGCAGCATCGAATAAATGATCGGTCGTCTTCTCGAACGAGGCGAGCATCATCACGCTGTCCTTCATCTTCGCCACTCCAAATCGAGTAATCCCCAGAACCTCACCCTACACGAAATACTATTTCAAAAGTAGATCATGGGAGTTCGCATCGATCTCTTACCTTGTAAGTCATGACGTCTCCTAGGAGCATGACATGTCGAGGGTCAATACTCATACCGTGACTTGACATAGTGAACTGGATTTCATTTATGATCGTCCGACGTGCAGCTTCAATACCAAGAACCTGGGCAGTTTCAATGACATGATTGGACGTCGTGTGTTCACCGACGATGCCTAAGGTTACAATGCATTTGGATCGCCGATGCTGTGCAAAGTAATGCGACGTACCCTCCGTCGTCATGACTTTTTGAAGACCATACCCTTCAACAAGCAATTCTTTATCTCCTTTCTTGCCCTTTGAATCGCCCTTTTCCTTGATGTTGATGATTGCACGCTCGATGGAGGGAACTCCCTGGAATGTAGGGTCATTTAAGTGGCTGTCCACACGACTTTTTCGAGGAAGTTACCTTGACCACCACTTCCGGCAATAGTCGCTTGAGCTCACGCAGTCGATAATATTTGTCAGATCCATCAACGTAGAGACGCAGTCGGCTCCGGCGAGGTATAACGGTGATAGACTGGGGCCCGCAGCAATTAATTGCGATAAGGGCAAACATTAACAGTCGAAGGTGCTTACCTCTTGCTTGACCTTGAGCTTCTTAGCGCTGACGATCCCCCATTTGATGTCGTCCAGCGTCATTTCCAACTACAGGATTCCGTGGGTTAGCACATTGACTACACGAGTAAATTACCGACCTGCAGTTTTTTGATGGCATCCATATCTATAATGATTCCGATATATGTGTACTCTGGTGCCCACGCTTCTTCTAGAACTGCGGCAATCTGCGTAGAGAATTAGGTGTCATGTGGGGGAGTTGGGTAAAAGTGAATTACATCACCGAGGTGTGTCTTTTCTAGACGACCTTTGACAATGCGAGCCGAGGCCTCGCTATCGCGTGTGACCAGTTTACAGCTGATGATGGGGGTGCTTATAAGCTTGGCCCCATTTATGATTTCCTTGATACGAGGCACTCCTAGGGTGACGTTCATAGACGCGACACCAGCGAAGTGGAAAGTCTTTAGAGTCATCTGCGTCCCTGGCTCACCGATAGACTGGGCGCCGACGGCACCCACAGTGGAGCCTATAGCACATCAGCTGTACTCGGAAAATAAATTACGAACTACACACCCGGTTCAATTCTGGCTTTGACATACTTTACCCTGCAAAGATGCAGGAAGTGGAGCAGCTGTGATTCCGTGACTTTGACCATGTTGTCCACAATTGCCTTGTCAGCACCTACAAGACGGCATGAGAACGGCAAGGGCTCAGAAAAAAACAACATTACGAGTTGCTCCCAAGGAAAGGTCAGTGTCGGCATCCCATTCATCATTGCGTTGCAACGCTTCGAACATGCCATGTCGCTTCCTAATGTTTGCGAGACTGTTTACGACACCATCTGCAATGAAGTCCCGGATCGTAGCGATGTAAGTGGAGGCACACTCGTTGGTAAACTTTGGCGTGGCCAGTTCACGGTCCATGACCTCCAGGATCTCAAACGGTAGTAGAGCTCGGCCATCTCGCCTTCCGACCGACTAAGTTCCTTGAATTAGCACTAGTCTTTCGTGCGGCAGGAGTGAAACGCGTGCATACCAATGCATGTTTCAGAGATCTCTGGAATTCTATTGGTTGCGCATCTCCTTCGAGGCATGCTGGATCAAGCCCATCGTCTCCATACCTAAACTGCACGACCCCCCCAGTGGAATTGCGGACAGAGAGGTCATACTGTGTGGTAAGATCTTCCAAGGCTTTCATCAAACGCCGTTGCATATACCCAGTCTCAGCCGTCTTGACGGCGGTGTCCACAAGCCCCTCACGTCCTGAGATAGCGTGGAACAAAAACTCTGTAGGCAAAAGACCGGTGTAGAAACTGTTCCGAACGAACCCCTTTGAGGGTGGCTCCTTGGATTTCTTAGGGAAGTGGGGGAGGGAGCGATCCTGGAAACCGTCCGGAACACGTTTTCCGGAAATAATTTGCTGTCCCACACAAGCAACCATTTGCGAGACGTTAATAACGGAACCTGTGATCAATATCAGATTGGAGTGTACGCATCGTATATTCCATTCCACTCACCTTTCGATCCGCAAGTGGCCATGACAAGAGGAGCATTGTGACGACTCAGTTCCTCCATGCATACTTTTCCAACCTCCTCGCGGACTTTGGACAAAACGGCGGATATAAGTGCTTCGAGGGTTTGCTCCTGGTTACAGCCTGGCTTATTCTCCAGCAAGCCTTTCTTTGCCTTCGCGATAAGGTCGACGCACTCAGCATAAGCCGCCTCCACTTTTTTCTCTTTCATGGCTCGTAATTTGGGACCTGGGATAACATCATTGATACCAAGGGAGAACCCGAAGTTGGCTGGTACGGGTGTCAACATTGAGAGTCCATTCCACTGATATAAAAAACCTACCAAGCCATCGGGCACATAGTTTGGCAACGCGATTCATAGCTGCTGCTGCTTCGTGCGGACCATAATCGCGCAAAATCACACCGAATATTGACTTCTTCTTCCCGCTTCCGACAGTCGCTTTATCCATGACCCCACACATGATTTCGCTGTTGACGATGACAAGCCATCCGTCATTGGGCGAGAGGTCCGGGAGTGGCTTCATGGCATAACAGTCTGCTCTCGGTTCATCCAACCTATTACATTTCGACTCGACGTTGACGAGAACCTGCGATTTTTTGTTCGGGCGCATGAGGACATTGAAAATTTGCTTTCCGGTCCAAAGGCGGACGGGTTTCCAAATTGTGGGCGGTGGTATATCAATTTGCAAATCCGCGTCCGCCAAGTAACAGCATATTTGAGTGAATTGACGGCGGTCAAAGAAGCTGTCGCGCTTGGTCATGAGATATGAGGCGGTGATGAAGTCTTGAATGGCTGCGATCACAGGTTCGCCATTTCGAGGGGTTACGAGATTGTTCTTGACGCTCATGAGTTCCAGTGCTTCTGTCCGAGCTTCTTCCGTTTGCGGTACGTCTATTAACTGGATAAGCCAGTTGAATAGAAACCCTGCAGTGGAACACGTACGAAGGTTCATCTCGTCACCATCGAAATCGGCGTTGTAGGGTCCGCAGACACATTCATTGAGACGGAATGATCTCCACGGTCGTATACGCGCCCGATGACACATGATAGAGAGCTAAAATGGGGGTTAGGTGAGCAGACCGAGCAATATCCGATAATTCTACCTTGTGTAAACTGGGCTGACGGTTGAAAAGAACAATGTCCCCGTTAGTAATATGTCGTTCTACAGTATCCCCGACACGCAGGCTGTCCGCGATTGCATTCCGATTCCCAAATTTGAGGTACTTTTTGAAACCGCTGCTACCTGCTGTGACATAGTTTGCACCTGGGTGAATGTCACAGCCATTCCGAACCGCTCGCCGAAGGACTTCTATGTTGTGGGGCGTGACACGCTCAGGGTAGGTCAAGATTTTAGCGACTCGTTCCGGAACAGCGACTTCGTCAATACGCAAGTTAGGATCGGGCGAGATGACGGTACGAGCCGAGAAATCAACACGCTTTCCTGAGAGGTTACCTCGGAAACGACCTTGCTTTCCTTTCAATCGTTGTACAAAACCCCTCATGGGTTTCTGGCCAGCCTGAGATGGAACTCCGGGAAGCTCCGAGTTAATATACATTGCAACGGAAAGCTGCAGAAATTCCCAATGTTCCTGGTTATCGTAAAATCAGAACTCAACCAACCGCGCTGAGAATTATCCGCACCATGAATTGTGCAGTGGGTGCTCCTTTTGAGAGACCCTGTTTTATCAGGGCATTGGTAAATACTATTTCCGTAAGTTTTACGGTAAGATCGTCTTCATTGGAAGCACCATCTTGCGCGACTGAGGGACGGATACAGACTGGGGGGACAGAGATATATTGCCAGACATACTCTTCCGGACGACCAAACTCAGGTTTAAGGCCAAGTAATTCACAGTCCTAAGGACGGATTGTGAGTATGGTAGAAACGCGAAGTTGTGGTAACTGACCTCGTCCGATATCCTCCTAAAGAGATCAAGGGTTTTCAAAGGGTTGAGATCTTCGTGAACAGCTTTATTGAGATACATCCCAAGCTCTTTCTGCGCTTCCACAGCAGGCGCAAATGTACGTTTCCACCTTTCCATCTCGTCGACTGTCTTCTTTGCCCTGAATTTGTCATGGATGATCCGCAGAGCGCCGACTTTCTTGACGGCGCCGTTTGTGGCAGAACAGTACGGGCAATATACGACTTTTCGTGCCATGGCATTAACAGTTTTGCATAATGCCTGACGATGTACATTTTCGAGATTTGGTCTGCGAAAACGCTTGAGAAAAGCACGTCGATCAGGCTCCTCTAGTAAAACGCGTGCACATGTCTGGGAAACGTGATCAACGGGTCATTACAAGACGTCATCGCACCTACTTTGCATATACATTGCAAGATTGCAATCGTATGCTTGAAATAGCCGATATGGAAAACAGGAACGACCAGCTTGATGTATGCATAGTGCCCGACACAGTCCACAGAATTTAGTCCGCACGTTTCGCAGAAAGCGCTCTTCTCTGTCGTTCCCTGACGTATTAGATAAATGACATTTTTCCATGAGCACCATCAGAAGCCTACAAGTCGTCGGTCCAGAACGCCATCCTTGACTGGAAGTCGATCGGTGGGTGTGTAAAGGTCGCGGTGAGTGACCTGGAACTCGGCTAACTTTACAGTGTCCTGCGCATTTAAGATACTGAATTGGAGCTGCTTGCTGAGAGACATCAGTAAGTATCTCAGACGTGATGTACATATACTTGCATGACTTTTGGAGTCTGTGTAGACACAGATTCCTTCATAGTTGCCTCCAGGCAGTCCGAGTCAGACTCTAGTATTAAGATGATAGTCGGAATAGAAGTGTCATGGATCAGGTCACGCAGTGTGACGACGTAGTCACGATGTGTGACACATAGATTGCACTTGCGCGTCGCGTCTGAACTGCTCTTTACTGCACAACAATGTCAAGAACATCCTACGACAGATATCTTACCGTTTTCTCTCCAGAGGGGCGGCTGTATCAAGTTGGTATGTCTCTATGTATTTGGTAGCATCCAGGCATCCAATAATTGACGGGAATAGAGTATGCGTTCAAGGCAATCTCTGGCTCCGGCCATACAGCTATCGCGGTGAGAGGCAAGGATACGTCGGTTGTCATCACACAGAAGAAAGTTCCCGTACGTTGTTCTCAACTAACCTGAAGACTTGGCACTCAATCAGAGCAGGATAAACTCATTGATGCCTCTTCTGTCACCCATCTCTTTAGCATCACCCCGACGATTGGGTGTGTTATGACTGGCCTAACCGGTGTGGCTTACGACAGCTGTTTCTTACAATCTCTTACACACATGCTTAGCTGATGCAAAAGCCCAAGTATTTCGTGCTCAGCATGAGGCTGCTGAGTGGAGGTACAAATACGGGTATGAGATCACCCCCGACGCGCTGGCGCGACGGTTGGCAAATATCAATCAAGTCTATACCCAAAGAGCCGCGATGAGGCCATTGGGGATCTGTGAGCGGATCGCCGATGCGTCAGGAAGCTCCTGCTGAACAATCTGACATAGCAATGATCTTGATTGGCATCGACCCCGAGTACGGGCCTCAGTGCTTCAAACTGGATCCTGCTGGCTATTTCGTAGGTTTCCACGCGACAGCGGCCGGCCAGAAGCAACAAGAGGCAATGAACAACTTGGAGAAGAAATGGAAAAAGTTGGACAATGGGAAGGGTGCCGATGATCCTGCCGCCGCAGGCAAGAAGCTTAGTCGGGCGGAAGTCATAGAGGTGCGTTGATAGTAATGCGCAACTCTACGAAACTGACACCGCTGAAGACCGCGATTGAAGCCATGTCAACCGTTCACACGACAGATTACAAGCCGGGAGAGATAGAGATTGGAATCGTATCCACGGCGGACGAAGAGAATCCCAAAACAAGGGGAAACTGGCGAGTAATGGATGAGGCTGAAGTGGAGCAACACTTGCTGGCATACGCGGAGAAGGATTGATCTGCGTGGGATGTATTCACAAGTTGTCGATGGCATCAGCAAACTTGTGCATTAGCAATATATTCTAACTCAAGGCAAATGTTAAAGCAGTGATGCACCACCGCTCTGTGTGCGCGATCAGTGTCTTTCAAGATAACGACGGATGTTTCGCCGCATACCTGGATGGCATCGATTTCAAGTTCTTGCAGTTCGTGATGTTTAGGCCGCCAGATGCGGGCTGGGGCATCCCAAAAGTCCCGGAAGGATGGTTGTTCAGTAGTCTCTGCAGTGTTGGGTGTCTGCTGAGGGTTGCCGGAAAATGTCTTGCGACACTCGGGTGGCGCCGCCGGATGCGGGTGAGCTGGCGTAAGTGCTGCCGCAGAGTGAGTACGAAAGCGGCCAGACAAAACGATGTACGCACACGACGGCCAAATGCGCTTCCCTATGAAGCTAATGAGCGGCTTGTGTGCTCTTGCGGAGAGGACAGGGAACGAGGGATGAGGCATGTTAGAGATGGCTAAATCCGGAAATGGTTGTTATGACTAAAAGGCGTTGCCAAACAACGGTCCGATTCCGAACCTGAGGCTGTGCAGTTGACAATAGCGATATGTTTCACTCACTTGGACGATTCTGCAGCGGTCGCCCACGATGAGCCAAGTACTCGATCAGTACAAGGCCCTTTCCTCCTCATCCAGCGATCAGGCCTCCACAACGTTTACCGCCATCCGTATCGGTAGGATACCGTTGTCCCTGGTTACCGCCCGCGCCATTCTTATCAATGACCAGCCCTTGTAGCGAATCGACTCGACACCGGGTGCAGGAAAACACTAGCCCAACTCATACTCGACGATCTTAGGGCCGCTCTTCTTGACAACACCGTTTCACGTCTCTCCCCGAACGGTTTGTCCTTTCCTTTGACTGTGCTTTCTCCTGTCACATTTCTGTCACAGATGCAACTCTGGCCTTGGGCACTCTCAAAGGCCTCGGTGGCACACCGGAAGTGGCAAGCATCCTTGGAACACAACCTAACCTTATTTGCCTGTTGAACTTGTCCACCAAAATCGATGATTCCGTCCAGAACGACGCGTTACGATGTATTGCAAATACCGTTCTTCTCGACGAGTCCGCTCGTGTCACATTTGTCGGGGCAGAGGTTGGTGGTAGTAATATCTGCATCGACTTACTTCGGGTTCGGCCCCCCTTTCTTGATCATCCAACCGTCTCACGTCGTTTGACAGAAATCCTCAATGGAGCACGTTTTTCTTGCTTCCAGGATTCTTTTCCTCTGCACTGCTTCTGCGGAAGCAGCTGCACCGTGCATCCAATGGCTGGTCGAACACAAGCTACCTAATGTACCTGGTTCCGGGACCGCAATCGACATCATCGGATCCAAACTGGATGACCTTACCGAATTGATAAAGGAGGGAAATACAGCTGCCAAGGACACCGCCGTGGATTTACTCAAGCTAATATTCAATCTCTGTGCCCACTATCCCAAGGTGTGTAGCGTATTGCATGGTTTTTGTCAGTACTTATTCGTTTTGCAGCTCGTTGACTGCGAAGTCCAGAGCCCCGAGGTTACAACTTCCGATACTGACGACAAAGTTATGGGTGATTACTGGAGCACTAGGCTAGACAGGCAAGTTACCTTTTTACCTTTTAATCAAAAGTGTGTCGGCCTCACCTGACCTTCCTCAGTCTTTTGCCACCACTACTCCGTGCCTTCCATGTCAATCCTTCCTCCAGTAAACCATTGGAAACACCGTTTCCCCACATCATTCATTCCCTTATAGTAATCCCCGTCGTCCCGGCCAATCGAAATATCTGGTTTGGGAAGCAATCCCCAGCACTTACACTTCCCGATTCTGCCAGTTCATCATCGGCCAATTCATCAAGTTCTCATTCATCAAAATCACGGCTTATTGAGCGTGCCTCTTGTATCTTATCAGCAGGGCGGCGCTCATTGCGCCCATCAGGATCCCGGCCCGAAACCCCAGTGCTTCAGGACTCTGCGCTGCGCGCGTATGAATTATTGGATACGACGCTTGCATACTTCATGCCCGGTGACATTCCCTCCGATGATCCTAGCATCCGAAGTCGGTTACCGGATGGGGAATCCTTGGACGACTTGGTTTCCCCTCTTGTTATCCTTATCACGCGATTTTGCCTTGGAGATGAGGACGCCAAAATCAGGATACGAAATTGGTTCATCCCACACAACTTAGATCGGTCCAACCCATTGGAGTCACGGCCCGATCTCTTAGGGAGATGTCTTCGCCTCCTCCAGAGCGTATACCACGCCCGACTGAAAAGGGTTTGTGGAGAGATGTTTTTTGCCATGTGCGATTCTGACGGTGAGCCACGTCCGCTCTGCATTATTGCTGCTGTTGACTGCAGTGACATTAGCCATGACTTTATCGGGGTATCTTGGCTACGGGAACGTTGCCGGGTTCCTCTTCCAGAAGGGAGTGGTTTCTCCACCAGCAAGATCGACTACTTCAGGGCCACTAACGACTACCGCCACTGGCTTGCCCATCAATCCAATCACCGGAACGATCGAGAAAGAGCACGAACCTATCGATATGACCGACGAGGAGAAGGAGCAGGAGACGGAGAAATTGTTTGTACTGTTTGATAGGTTGGAGAGGACAGGAGCTCTACCACCCAGTCAAAATCCCATCAGAAAGGCTATACAGGAGGGGAAGCTACGCTAACTTAGTTACCGTATTATCTTTTGATCATTTCCCCCGAGGGCGAAATGTCATTTTGCGTACGTCTGATAAAGCAGTGTGCAGATACGAACAAATGCGCAAGGAAAAGTTGGAAGGATAGGTCGCAACCAATCAAAAAGTAATCTTCTGACCTTCGAATTGTGCAATACCACCTGTCCGCGGGTTTCGCCCTCCTCCTCTGCCACCTCTTTCTCCACCGCGACCACCGCGAAAACCGCGACCTGCACCGCGTCCACGGTCACCGCCAAATCCTCCACGTCCTTGTCCCCGACCTCCCCGACCTCCCTGCATCGATTTTCAATATGTTTCCACGTAACGACACCATAGATTAACGCACCTGTCCACCCCCGCGACCACCAGCACTGTCACGGGGCTGTGAATAGTCCAACCTGATTGAGCGGCCGTCTAATTCGAAACCCTGGAGCGCTCCATGAGCCTTTTTGGCGGATCCGACGTCGCTGAACTCCACATATGCGAAACCTTTTGGTCTTCCCGAATCGCGATCTGTAGGTACACGAATACTCTTGATATCACCATGGTCACCAAAGGTTTCCCATAGTGTATCCTCGTTGACCCCGAAACTAAGGTTGCCAACGAACAGAACAGCCGATGGCGGACTTGTCACGTCACCGAAGGTCTGTGCGCGTTTTTCCATAGACGTCTTCTTATCTCGAGGGTTGCTCTTGTCAATCCTCACTGCACGTCCGTCAATCTCTTTTCCGTCCAGTGCGAGAGCTTTTTCAAGCGCGTCAATGGTCTTGAAGTGGACGTAACCGAAGCCGCGGGAACGTCCAGTATTGCGGTCCATTTGAACATGAGCAGACTCAACTTGTCCGCACTCGGCGAACTCTTGGGCCAGCCAATCGTTATCAACGTTCCATGATAGTTGGCCAATGAAGATGCTCTTTGTTTCTTCGCTCGACACAGAGCTGGCACCCTCGTTCGCAAGTTTAACTTTTTTTGGTACTGCGACTGCCTCGTTGTCGGCCTTGCGTTTCTTATATGCTAGTAACTCGTTCACCATCAATGATCGTTGAACTAGAGGACAACAAACTTTCAACGGGAGCGATTTGGGCAGGTGCAGATGCCTTGTTATTCATCTCACTCCCACTAGAAGATTCCTCGGAACTCGACTCATCAGATGAATCGTCTTCAGAGTCTGATGCTTTTTTCCCTAGGGGGACATTAGAAGTAGAGCAGGACTTCTACCAAGGGAAACGTACCCTTGCCGGGAGATGTCTTTGCGGGGACAGATGCCATTTCTTCGTCATTGTCACTATCTTCACTCGAAGCATCGGACGAACTATCCGAAGCGGATGCAGCCTTTTGTACTACTGAGACGTTAGAGAATAGCGATCGTCCTACCCAAAGAGAATTTACCTGCAGCAGGAGTAGTCTTCATGGGAGCTGACACCTTTCCCTTGTTCCTGGTGTTGCCCTTTTCGCTCAATGATTCCTCTGAGCTTGACGCATCAGATGAATCGTCGGAGCTTTCCGGCTTTTTTACTGGCAAAGCGTTGGAAGACAATCTTTCCACTAACAGATAACGCACCTGACGTAGGGATTGGCTTGACAGGCAGTGATACCTCCTCACTGCTGTCGCTCTCCTCACTGGATGACTCCTCGGCACTCGAAGAATCGGAAGATTTCTTTCCATTAGCCCGCAGCTTCTTGGATCCGGTAGACTTTGCGAGGGCCGCAGCCTTCGCGAGAATTTCTTTTGAAGATGATACTACAGATTTTTGTTTGATCGGATCCGACTTCTTTGCGGCGTCATTTTTGTCCCTTTTGTTTTTTTTGTCCGTCTTCGCCATCGTTCGAGGTGAAGTAGGTGGAAGTCGAGTCCGAAGAGCCGGTGATACTTATGACCTCAGAAATTTTTGGTAGATCATCCCACGTGACGACTTCATTGAGGGCAAGTCGCTCTGGCAGTCCGTTCATTCCTGGAGGGGTCAGACAAAAAATTAATTAATTAATTAAATCGCGCGTAGCGCGAAGGAAAAAAAGACTCACACTGGGTTAAGATGCAAAAAACAACCCTCCGAACCTGCTGAACAGCAGTATATCTCATTCTGAGCGATGGTAATGACATTCCAAAAAAGGTAAGTCCACTTAAGTGGAATTTAAACTCCGATAAGTCTTACTACCCCTCCAGGAATGAACGGACTGCCGTCGCTCTTGGACCTTGGTCGTACAATTCTAACATCTTATCATGGATAACGTATTCGACGTTATTGTGCTCGGTACAGGGTTGCCAGAGTCGATCGCTGCTGCGTGAGTGATTTTTCCAGGTTCATATCCACCTCATATCTACCGCTTGGTTGCACCCACTCAGCGCCCTCGCCAAGGCTGGATTGAAAGTAGCCCACGTTGATCCCAATCCATACTACGGAGCCGATGCAGCCACATTGACATTAGATGAACTGGTTCGGTGGGCAGAGACACACTCCACAAGTACTACTGAGGAGCCTGTACATTATCGCGTCGACTACCTGTCCCCAGACTGCCCGTCGCATCCGAAACAGTACTCGATTTCGCTATCACCCTCTGTCATTCCATCCATTGGCCCATTCATCACCTCTGTCATTTCCTCGGGTGTCGCCCGCTATGGTTCATATAAGCTCCTGGGTCCTATTGCAATTTACCGTAACGGCAAGTTCCAGAGCGTTCCACAGAGCAAGGAGAGTATCTTCCAGGACCGAAGTATTCCCCTCGTCGAGAAACGTCGCCTCATGCGTTTTCTGGTATTTGCCTCTGGGGAATTTGAGGAGAGTCCTGAGCTTCAAGGTCAAGAGAACACGTCCTTTGACCAGTTCCTTCGCGAGTCTTTCAGCTTAAGCGAAGAGATTTCTCAAGTGATCATGTTTTCCCTCGCTTCTTGCAACTTCTCTGGAGGTGAGCTAACAGTGCGTCCTTTCCATTTTACTCACATGGCCACCTAGAATCAACATTGACTGCATTGCATCGTGTGCGGAGCTGTCTGAGGTCAGCTGGGCGGTATGGCTCGTCACCATTCCTCGTCGGTTACTATGGGGGATCAGGAGAGATAATCCAGGGATTTTGTCGTGCCGCTGCCGTAAATGGCGGGGTCTACATCCTCGGTCGGAAGATTCTAAACGTTGTTGTTAACGGGGAACAGGAACTCGAACGTTTTGCCGTCGAACTTGAAGACGTTCCGGATACACTTCGGTCCTCGTGTATTTTATCGTCGACGGCTTGCATTCCTCGCTCTTTGCGATCGCAAGCAAACGTCGTTGCCTCCGATTCGAATGTACCTGGCGCGAGTCGATGTCAACTATCCGCGGTGGCCCGTTGCGTCGCTATAGTGCAGGGCATTCTCACTCCTCCTCATTTGCATGGAACTGATGATATACCTCTCGTCGAAGGACAATCAGATTCATTTTTGGTCGTATTCCCCCCTGGATCCTTGGATGGTGGTTCTGCGACATCATCCGTGACCTTATTGACTGCGGGTGCCGGAACAATGTCAGCACCCTCAGGGACGAGTACGACTTTGATTGCTCAAATAAAATTGGTTTCTAATCGACACGAAATAGATATCATCTATCTTTCAATGCCTTTGAATGAACATGGCATGTCATCCAAGGACCTTCTTCAACCTTACTTGGCTGGGATTCTTGATTCGTATCCCATGTGTCAACTCATGTTTCAGCTATTCTATATGCAGCATTTCCCCGTTGTACAGAATCAGTCATGTGGGGATACCATACCCAACTTTTTCGTGTTTCCACATTTGCAGCCAGATGTTTTCCAATCTGTTGATCAGGCATCGCTTGATGCTGAAAAAGCCTTCTGGTCTACTATTCAAGGAGTGGGTTCACAAACCCATTGCAAAGGTTTTTGGGTAGAAAGTGATGACGTGGAACAAGATCTTTAGTTATACGAGCAATTATGCTGTTACTGCACATCATGAACAATACCATATTCACGAGTCATGTATGCAAAGGTCACATCTGCACCAACATTCTCCGACGACGCACGTTTAGTCGTGAAAAAGTACACTACTGAGTCGTAAACAAAAACTATACGTGGGCAACGAAAAGAGGATGGAAAAACACAATGGCTCATCGTTTGGGCTTGACCTTGCCTCTGGGCTGCTTACTCGACGTCATCATCATTGTCGTCATCTTTGCCTTCTTTGGCCGAGGCTTGCTCGTTGAGATGAGCTTGTCCCCGCTAATTTCGTCCTCGTCCCCCTTTTTGGTCTCGTCGTCTGATGCATCTGGTATCTCGTCGTCGACCTATGGGTCGTCATTTCAGCAGATTGTATTGCACAAGAAAAAGTATAAAAGGGGTAGAAGTAGGCACATACGTCAAAGGCCTCTTCCAGATCAGGCGCAGGCCCACCCGCCAATTTCTTCGGCGCCTTGCCCAGGTCCATCGCTTTGTAGAACGGTATGGGATGTTCGCTCGCATTGTACCTAACACAGATCCCCCGCATCAACGAATGAGCGAGCGACAATGAGAACGGAAGGCTCACTTTTTCGTAAACGATGTCTTGGTCGCCGTTGAAATCTTTTTCAGCACGAGTTCGTCCTTGTTCTGGTCGACACCGAGCTCAACGATCGTATCCCAGTCCTCGCGGGAGATATAATATTCGTCCATGCGCTCAATGACTTCATCGACGGCCGACTACAGTTGGATGTTATCAACAGCACTCGAAAGCCAGACCAAACAAAACCTACCGATCCGTTTTCTACAAGCGGCTTCACGATATGGGGGAAAAGGGCCGGAAGATAAGACTGTCGTATTTCCGTCTTGTTAGCTGATACCTTGAGACGCATATGGATCTGGACTTCGCCAAGCTGACGACCCAATTTTCCTTGCTTTGAGTTCTGACCAAGCCATCTGAGATCGTTCGCGCGTGAGGCGATGAACAGCGTTTTAGGTTTGAACCACGACCCACTGTGGAAAGGCCATTGCATTGGCTCCGCCCCAACTCATGCCACCCCCAAATAGGAGGGAAGCGGGTCGCACTGTTGAGCACACAGCGTGCAGCGGCATCAAAGTCCAATGTTGCTCCGGTCTGAATACGCAGAATGATCAATCGTCCAGATGTCGAACATGCACAATACGAACCCATGTATGAGTGCATCTACGAGGTCGGCATCTGATATTGATGCTGCTGCTTTATCCATCAATGCCAGATGCTTCAAAGTTTTCGGGGGACCATTAAGATCTCTTAGTTTCGCGGGCTCAGTCTTGAGGTAGTTCTCCTGTGTTTGACGATGCATGAAATGGCTACCAAGCCCTGGTGTTCGAAACCCACCTGAATAAATAGTGGGACAAACGAATAATCATGGAAATACATTTCGATTTTGTCCCCTAGCGTCTCTCTCGCGGTATGCGAGAACATGTAAGGTCCAAGCAGCTTATTCGTGACGTCAAAAGGGGTGAGGATTGTATTTTTCTCGTTCATCTTGGCGCTGCAACTCGGGTTTCAACGTCGAATGTTGGGCGAAACCATAGAGAACCTACAGTTCTTTGCCTTCATCAAATGTCATGGCATTGCTAGAGAGCCGCCATGTAGAAAGCATGTTCAACACCTGTCGTATGTCCGACTGGGACCCTGTGATGAGCTGATCGACGACGTTGGCCGGGACCTTCATCTTCTCTCTGGCCAAGATAGGGTCAAATATACACTTCATGTCATGACAGAGAACTCACTTGAATACGATGGAAAGGATGCGTGAACGTATTGCACTCGCATCGGGTCTGAATCCGGAACGCATCGACAACAAGAACAACATCGTTTCGTGGGACATACCTCCTGAATGGTAAGTTAAACGTGTTATTCTTGATGGGCTTGAGCTTCTGAGCCCCGGCATCGTTAGCTATACAAATGATCGGAATCTGGAAAAGACGGCGATGTTTGTCGGTTCCCTATTTGCCCAAACGACGATACGTACCTTTGTCTTCTTGATCAGTGCATTCAAGGCACCGACGCCTCCCCGGTCTCCAGCGGACATGCCATCAACTTCATCCATGATGAGGCACGTTTTGTCAGTGATGGTGATACCGAGTGCATTCGTCGCCTAGGCGTACAAGTTGTTCAACTTCCACATCCAGGACGCGCCATCGCAAACGCGTACCTCTTTCCCAGCCATCCAACCATCCAAAGATGTATTGTTAATGTTCATGCTACGCTAACACCGGGAAGGTCAGGACCAGCATCCGCCGGGATCAATGAAGTATCCACCTCAACGAGTTTCTTGCTCCGCGCATCGCTCGCATTGAGCTCGATCGGCGTAAGTCCCTCCAGTTTCGCACACAGGTGTGCACTCGTCGTTTTGCCGATGCCAGGTGGGCCGGATATGAGGACGGCGCGAAATAAGTTCATACCGCTCTTTCCAGGCTTCTTGAATCCAGATTTCAAGCTCGACGGCCTGCCATCGTTGGTGACAACATGAACACTCGTGACGGCAAGGACAAGACATACCAGTCATGTAGCCACTGCTGTAGCTTCTCCACTTGACCCTTGTTCCCGCAAATCTCTTTGATTGTCTGAGGTGCATAGCGTGTCGTCCAGAGCTGCGACGCCAAGTCCGGTTTCGTACTGCCCCTACACCGAACGAAAGTAAATGGCGATGAGTAACAAGGACCAAAACACTGCTGAGACGCGACATACCCGCCAACCTTTCCCTTCGCGTCCCGTGCCTCTTCTTTCTCCCGTGTCTCAAGGGCCTTAGCAGCAGCCCTGATGGCCTTTGTCTCATTCTCCATCTTCTTGCGCGTCTTGTCGTCGAGCGGTAGACCGCCGGGCCCGCCGGGCCCCACACGTGTCCCGATGAGCGCGAGAAAGTCGTCCTCCGATAGAGTCTTTATTCCGTGTTTCTTGATCGCGGCGAGCTTGGAGGGGCCAGCATTGTCGCCAAGGACGACGTATGACGTCTTCGACGACGGCTGGAGCGTCACACGTCTGTCATCTTATGATCAGTGCCTCATGGGCTGGTCTGAATGCGGTGTGGCACGTACCCGCCATAGCGTTTTGCGAGGTCGATAGCCTCGTCGCGGGAAAAGGATGAGAGTTCACCCGTAAACACGAAGGAAAGGCCGAGCAGACAGTCGGGTGATTTCGACTCTGGGATGGTCTTGGACCCAGGTGCACGCGGGCCAGCGGCTTTGGCGGCCTTTGCAGAGACCCAGTTGAAGGACGAGCTTGCCTTCTGTGACATGACAAGTGAATGTAAAGTGATGTTGTAAGCACGGCGCGACGCGACTTGTCTTCTCGGAAGTTGTCGGCAACGCGAACAACAGCTGTAATGACCAATGTCGTGAGCCAGCAACTGTTCTCCGGTGAGATTCAGTTCACACTCGCTCAGTTGCACTTTGAACAACACACTTGTACTGCTAGGTGCACTGTCCGGATTCGCCTCAGCCATCTTGCTCCAGCCTCGTGAGGAAAATGTTCCACAACTTTTCTACGTTCCTACTCACCCCATAAAGTGGACTTGCTGAAAACACGAGTCCAGCAAGGTGATTCTGCGCTTGGTTCTCGGTGAGAGCACTTGGCACTCCCATCTCTCTCTCGTCATTCTTAACGGTACAAAAGGAATACAGTGTTTGTCCGGCAAAGCGTACAAGGCATCATCAAGCAGGATGGGGTTGTGGGGTTGTGGCGGGGCACGGGTGCTTCGCTCATTCGGTGGGCCCACACGACTACGTTTCAGCACCTTGTCTGATCTCTGGAAGAAATGTACCAGGAGTAGCTCTCTACTTCACCAGCTTGACGCACCTGCGTTCGATCATGGCACGATCTCCGCACTTTTCAGTCCCAACGGTTACAACTTCAGGGGACAAAAAGAGTGTCTTACCAAAACTCACTAACCAGGGCAACCTACTCGCCGGTGCGACTGCGAGGATCGCGGTGGGCTTCCTTTTGAACCCGTTCTCGGTTCTGAAAGCACGGTTTGAGGCATGCCGTATCATCCCCTCTGTTGCACCCGACTTACCTTTCGCAGAGCGAACATTTCGCGTACCGAAGTTTGACTGGATCCCTTGTCTCCATTGTACGTACAGGGCCGAAAGAGCTGATGCGTGGATTCGTGGCATCTTCTCTACGGGATGCACCTTACGCAGGACTGTTTGTTCTACTCTACGAAGCGATCAAGCGAGAGTCGGGCAAGTCCATATTTCACAACATTTAGGGGACGCATCTAAGGCTCTTTTGACAGCCTCCCTTGTGCCAGGTGCATACGCGGCAGGTATACATGGCTTTTCTGCAGCTGCGGCCGGGGGAATTGCAACTATGGCTACCCACCCCTTCGATGTTATCAAGGTATTCACACAGTGCCAAATATGACATCATGGTGCTGAACCGTGCTAGACTAAGATGCAGGTCCGTTCTGAACACCAATACCATGGCTTGATATCTACCACAACTCGAATATGGCAGGTACGCTTATCTTCCCAGAGACTCTGCAGTCGACGCATTTTTTCACAGCAACGTGGCATTGTGGGTTTCTTTGATGGAGCATCCCTTCGCATGTCACGCAAGATTCTGAGCTCTATGATTGGATGGGCAGTATTTGAGGGCATTCTTCTTTTCATGCAAAAACCATGACATTGTAGATACCTAACCAACCACAATTAAGAGTATTGTTTCTGAATAAGCTTCGCAATTGTCTGTAGCTGGATGTTAGATGTGCCTTCGTAAATAGCTCCCTACAATAATGACCAGTCTGGGTTAAGTATGTCTCTGTCACGACGAGCAATACCACTCACTATCTTGGAGTCTCGCCAGAATTTCTCAATTCCGGTCTCTCGTGTGAATCCGACACCTCCCGCCCATTCGATAGCCTGACCAGAGACTCGCTGGGCAATAACACTTGCCCAGTATTTCGCCATTGCAGCCTCCTTGGTAAAAGATTTACCTTCTTCCTTCCTCCGAGCAGCATTGTAAGTCAATAGACGGGCCGACTCTATCTCTACCGAGGCTTGGGCGATTTGGAATGCCATACCCTGAAAGGTGCCTACGGGCTGGCCGAACTGAGTGCGTTGGTAAGTATAAGGAACAGCTTTGTCGAAAGCGCCTTGAGCGAGCCCGAGCATTTGAGCCGCGATACCTATCCGACCTGGAGACGTGACCGTCGGCAAAACATCAAGGAATGTAGTAGATGAAGTATACCCTCATTCAAAATTTCAATCGCGATTTTGTAACCTTTGCCTTCTCCGCCTATAACGTTCTCCGCAGGTATGCGCAAATCGTCAAAGTTGAGCGTACACGTCGAGGAAGCACGAATGCCGAGCTTTTCTTCCTTCTTCGCTATTTTGATACCCATGTCTTTGGTTGCGATGAAGCAAGTTATGCCCTTGTACCCTTTACTCGGATCAACCTAGAAGAGAGTTACCAAACCAACCTTTGCGTAAATCGCTACCATGGGCTTACATTAGCGAAGATGAGGAAAATCTCGGCTTCATGCGAGTTCGTGATCCACATCTTGGAACCATTAATGACCCAATGATCTCCGTCCTTCTCTGCGCGAGTCTGCAGTGCGAATGCGTCTGATCCGGAGGCTGCCTCTGACAAGCAGAAAGAGCCGAGCTACAACACAACCTTTAGATATAGACGTCGCTGCGAACCTGGGGTCATGCACCTTGGACTGGGAGAGTTGCGGAAGCCATTTATCTTGCTGTTCCTTGGTTCCATGTTGCCGCAGGACGGTATTCACCAAGGTATTGTGGACATCGCACATAACTGACACAGAGGGATCGACTTTGGCAAGTTCCTCGATTGCTATTATCGCTGAAGTGAACGAAGACTCGGCACCGCCGTGGACAACACCCGTTTCAATCCCCATCAACTGTTTGGTCGAGTGAATACAGGTGAGCAGATTGTAACAGCAGGAGGACACACACCCCTTGGTCAAAAAGCCCTTTAATAATCCCCGGGTCCATGCTTTCTCTCTCATCCATTTCACGAACTTTGGGACCGACGACTTCGTTGGCAAATCGCTTCACTAGATATGTCGCTGAGTTCTCCACGGGGCACAAAAGACGGTACGGTGAATACCAGACTCTCTAAGCATCTCTTCTTCTTGGGTGAACGTATCGAGTGAACTCAAAGCGAAACTCTCTGTAGAGCGCGAACATGATGATGCCGTGAAGGTTCTAAGACAACAACTTTAGAGAGTAAGCCGGAAGATAGCTTTGGTTGACAAACCTGGTGGTGCACAGGGCCGCAGGCTGAGCCCTAAAGGTCCTTGTCGAACGAGCAACGGCGCGCAGCATGAGAGAGAGTGGAGTAGTTCGAACTGAAGAAGGAAGTTACCTTGTTTACAAGGTCAACTAGGTGGGGAGAATTGACAATTATTGGCGGGGCTCAAGGTCGAATCTAGGTTAGCCCCGAAACGGGACGGGCACGACCCGTTCGGGTGTGGCGGTGGCGAGACCCCTTGCACTCGGCAAGCTAGTTATGAGAAAAGAACGAAAAGAATCTGACACGTGTCCTGGCCACACAGTGGGATCATATCACAAAAACATCTGTTACAGTAGAGTATCTCATAATGCATACTGTCGGGAGAAAGGAAAATATATGCATTACAAGGGGTATGTGGCAGTAGGTATGTCACACATCGTGACATTTGTGACATCGACAATATGTGACAGCAGCTAAGTAGGCTCGGAGGACTGGGGAATGAAGAGATGATCTAAAGTAGTTTGTTGGGCATGGATAAGCTCTTCCCGACGAAGGAAAACATGGAAACAGTGAAGGTGGGTCAATAAGCCAATGGCGAGATCTGAGCTTGCATCACGGCCTTGTGGCAAGTAGTGATGTTAAGGGCCTGGCTTGACTGGGCCTGGCTGGGCTTGGGCCTAGGCCAGGGCTTTTTATATGTCAAGTCAAAAATAATAACTACAGTCGACTCCCTTATAACCCATACCTGTCGGGAGCAGCCATAAGGTATGGGTTATGAGGGAGTATGGGTTCTGCGAGAGAATGGCAATTAGGCTATTAAAAATGTGTATACATGTGTACGAATTGATCTAGTATTATTCTAAGGTATTCTGTGTAATATCTAGGCATTTCGAGAGAAATAACTAGTAATCTTAGTATCGCTCATATTCTGCATCTCTAGTGCACACGTCTCACACCCGAATGCACCCAACATCACCTCCAACTTGTGGGCAAATTCGCTGTTGACCCCTTGTGTGTACTCTTGCAAGACCTGAACTGCCTGAAACGCCTCTGTCCGTGTCCAAGTTGGAGTACAATCAATGGACCGCCTCAAAGCCTGGCTCATCGCTCACGGCAGATTGTTCCACCCCTTGGTGGTGCTCAAGACTCAAGGTATCGCTCGTATTCAGTCTTGCGAATGCTCACTGGATGTACATTGACAGGCCCGAATGCTGGGTGGATCCAAGGGGTTGTCCTGGCCCTCGCATGTCCTCCTGGCATCCATAACGGCCTCATAAATGTCCTGGTCAGTCGCATCGTAGTCCTTTTTTTACAACAACAACAGTGGGAAGTTTCATAATGGTGGGGAGTTAAAGTGTTGGGTCGTTGTTGCCATGTTCGGATTGCAGAAACAAATCAATTATATAATATCGGCATCACCCGGGGCACCAGCCCGGTGGTAACATATGGGTTATCACCCCCCCAAAGGCTATGGGTTATGGGTTATGGGTTTTGTATGTAGAATTACTGCGTACCAACTTGGGAACCCAAAAAAAGTATGGGTTAGAAGGGAGTATGGGTTATATGGGGTATGGGTTACAAGGGAGTCGACTGTATGAGCATTTACACCACAATAACAATAAAGGCCCAGGCCCTCACATGGGCCTGGCTGGGCTTGGGTCTAGGCCAAGGCTTATGTCAAGTCAAAAATGATAACTTTGATCATTTATATCACAATAGCAATCATGCCTCTACATCTGAATCATCTGAAAGTTCCAAAATCCAACTTAAATCCTCTACTTCTTTGTCTTTGCCCTTACTCTTGCCTGTTTCTTCATTCCTCTTCTTCTTCTCTTTCTCTTCCATTGCTAGTTCCAAGGCAGAGGATGGACCAGGCTCACGAAAGATAAGATCATGATTGTACATCATACACAATACTTGAATGGCCTCCACAATATCTCCTTTCAAGCAGTTGCGACGCTTGGTAATAGTCAGTGCAGCTGTGGAAAAGGCTTGCTCACTAGACACTGAGGAGGCCATGATAGCCAAATAGTCATGAGCTAGAGATGCCCATACAGGATATTGCTGAGCATTAACCTAAAAGCATTAGATCACTTAAAATGAATAGTCAACTTGAATAAAATACTTACTCCCCACCATTTGATCAGTGACATTTCCTCAGGAAGAGTATAGATAGAATGAAGATAGAGGTTGAACTCTTTTTTCCAAGGAGACTGGGGATCAGTCCACTCTTTTCAGCTGAATCTTCATCATCACTAGAAAGCTCCCTAAGAAGCCTTGCAAGCTTCCCCCTTTTCTGCTTGGTAGTAGGTAACTGACTCTTCCCACCATACATTTTGTTGAAGTGCTCCTGAAACTATATATAATTATGTTAGAGAATTCTGTACATCTTAAAGTTAAACTTACCAATTTCTCTGCATTCTCCATAACTTCTTTATATAGCTCTTTACCCCAATACTTCTTGAAATACCCATCTTTCAAAGTGGAATCAAGCACTACAGAGCATAAGTCATAGACTTAGAACTTAAGGGAGACCTACAAATGGCCATGGTATAGGCATCAGAATCTGCTGTGCACTCATAATACTCAGCAATTTTTGCAAGAGCTGCATGCAAACCATCCTGGAAGCATAATATATATAGGATTCTGAGTGTAACGCACAGCATAGTTTTAACGTAGCGTGCTGCAATACGGGGCGAAGAACGTGTGAGGAATAGACCAGGAGTTCAACTCAAGGACTGTGCCGAGCTTTGAGACGATGCGAAGCCTAAGCGGGTCTCTTCTATCCACAGGTACCTAAGAGGCTCTCTGGGACTCGAAGGTGGTGGACTAGAAATAACGCTGATATTGCGTAGAACTAGCTGGGGAATTACAGGAGTGGAACGACAAGTATTTATACGGTAGGCCCCTAATCTAGATGAAGGGTATAGATGGATGCGCAGCATCCGCAGTCTAAAAGGCTATGTATACGCAGTATGCACAGCTACATAGCGATGAGTGTGCAGCACGAATCAATGAAATAAAATGAAGGCTATGCCACAGCCATGAAGTCTGAATAAGGGGCTGTGGCGGAGATGGAACAGAAGTCTATATATGGTATGGGCGGGGCGCTGTATGAGACGGAAAGAGATCGAGATCGAGAGACGTATCTGGTAGTACATGTGGAGGATGACTCCACTACGAATACAGCCGTGTGCGGCAAGAGAACGAGTCTGAGGATGAGTGAACGAAAAAGCATAATGAAAATTGAGTACCCCCTTCGTAGACCGTAACACTGAGCAATTAGTCCAAGCTTTGTGCAAAGCCTCAAGTGCTGGAAGAGCATACTGCAGAGTGGAGATACCCTCAGAAGAAAAGCTCTGTTGAGCATTATCTGCATGCTTCAAGGAAATTAGTTATATAATCAACATTGAACAATCACTTACAGCCAGAAGCTTGGAAAATAGTCCCAATCTCTTCCATTCCCTATCTGTCAGCTTCAGCTGGTCAATCTTCTTTCTCTTGGCCAAGGTAGTAGCCTTCAACCCCAGCTCATAGATGAAGATATCCACAAACTGAAAGAAAGTAAAGATAAATGAAGGAATTTCTAATTACCATCTTACCTTCTTCTTCTTATCAGCCCTATCAATCATTAGATAGGTAGAAGACCAACAGATAGGCATATCAAGCAAAAGATTGGTAACTTCTGATGGAGCACAAGGCTCAGGAGGACGAAGTTGAATACTCTTGAAAAGTTGTTTTCTCTGAGCTGAGGAACGGGCCTATGCAAAGTTTGATTACATATAAAGCCTGCAATCCAATGAAACATACCTTGACTGCAATAGCTCTTACTAAACCAATCTCATCTCTACAGCCATCCTCTAGTGATAGCTCAAGATCACCTTGCTCAGGATTATAGAAAGGAGCCTTGCTATAGGTAGAGATCAATGCCCTTGTAGCCAAATGAATTACATGGGCCAAGCATCTGGAATTCAAGTATGAGGGTCAACACTGAGAGTCAAACAAACCACATAACACCTTATACGACACTTTGACTTTAACCATGGTTTCCCAGTATGGTTAAGAACTCTTCTAGCAAACTCTACCAACATGGTATCATTATTTGTGGCATTGTCACAGGTGACATGACCAATCTACAAAGCTATGTCAGTAGAAAATCCCAGATATAGTTTACCCTACCTTATGGGCAATACCAAGTCTTTCACAAATCTTGAATAATGCCTGGCCTAGTCTCTTACCATCATGGGCAGTATTCATTTGAGTGAACCCCAAGATAGCAGATTGGAGAGTCCATCCATCAGACTTGGATTCCTCAATCCAATGACCAGTGACAGCAAAATATGCATCAACATTGCTGGCCTGCCAGGCATCACATGTTAAGCTGACTTCATCAGTCACCATCTTACTCTGAATATTGTAGGCATGTCACATAAGCTAGTCCAACACCAAATAATAGCTTATATTGAGATGCTCTTTGAGGCTAGCCATCTGCTTCTTAAAGAGATTAAGGATCTCCTGGCGAGTAGCATGATGATTAGGTATGAATAATACCCTTGTTTGCTCTAGAAGCAATGTCAATCATCTTCTTGAAAGAAGGATGCTCAACTGCTTGAAGAGGCTAGAGTCCATAGCATCAACCAAATGGTACAATGTTGATCAGGCAACATACCTGACTGGTGGTAATAAGCCACTCAATTGCAGCTTCACGAAAAAGCTGATCAGTATATGAAACTACCTTCTCAGTAGTAGTGGGTTCTCTAAGATGAGTATCCAGAGCACTCTGCTTGAGATTAGTACTAATGGCAGCTTTCCTTCTATTCTGACTATCCTCAGCAAGCATGGACTCAAAGCTATGCTCCTGGCACCACTTGTAATAAAGAGCCTACACCACATATTGTCAATACTACATGTATCAAATAAACAGGGCATACCTTATGCTTAGATGCAAGATGTCAATGACAAGTTGAGGCATCAGCAATCAATTCACAAGGTTGCTTTGCCTTCCTGCAATCCAATCCAATTTGAAAGACATTAGACAATTCCAAGCTACCAAGCTACATACCTGCAGGGGTGACAATCACGAACACGACGAACTTTACCTGCACTTGTTGAGGATTGGACTGCACCGAAAAATGCAACCACATCTTGTGTTTTCTCATCTCGTCGCTTCTTGATCTTGATATCCTGAATCTGAACATCATCATCATCATCTTCCTCCCCATCAACATGTATAATGGATGGGGAGGAGTGGCCTAAGCAGGGAGGGAAATGTTAGACAAATACTAATGTGAAGGAGAGACTACTTGCCCACATCATCTTCAGGTTCAGTTTTAGCAGGCACTGGATGATAATCTTTATCATGAAGATCACACACTGTAGATGGAATGCTGAAGAAGTAATGAAATCATATGATAAATTACCTACCAGATGGGCTACATGACATCGGAGGGGTGGTGGCACGAGATGCAACATCACCTGTATGGTGGAGTCATTTTGCTATAAAGAAGTTAGATAATCCACAGGTGAATTACCTGGAAATTAAGAACATACCCCTCTGCTTTGAAGGAGCACTGCGAGCAATGCTGACTTCAGCATCAGAGCAGTTGCTGTTGGAGCTGACCATGGTGTGTACAGCCGCATGCTTTTTTGTAGTTGCATGGGTAGCAGCAGGGTCTATGTTGGGTGTGTTGATCACGTACATCATTCAAAAGACCAGGTTAACCTACCACCCAGTTGTGGACCTTGTCCAGTCTTCGTGAGACGTGCACCATGGGGTTTCATTGATGGTTTCCCAACTGGCATGCAGCAGTACAGTGGCAGCATGCCGTGTAGTTCATGTTTTGTGGCACATGCATGTCTTACTGTGAGTGGGTGAAATACAAAAGTAGGTCGAGGTACATACCTGTTAAGCTGTTGGCTGTTTGATGTTTGTCATGTGCACAATTGTTCAGGGTGTTTGAGTCAAGTCAAGTCAGTCATTGGTGGCATTCATGGGAGCATCCATGTCAATGGTGTCATTCATGGGTTGTAGTGTGTGAGTATCTGCATGAGCGGGTGAATATATCAGTTGATCGAGTGACGCACCTGTTGTCCCTGTGTCCATTTCATTTAAATGTGTCGGCGGTTGGTCTGAAGCATCGGTGGCATTTGTGGGAGCATGTATGTTGATGGTGTCGTTCATGGGTCACAGCGTGTGAGTATCTGCGTGAGCGGTTGAAATAAATTACTAGGTCGAGTCATGCACCTGTTTGGTTGACTGTGCGTGTCGAGTGGCGTGCGTAATTGTGAGTTGGGAATGGTGGGAGTGTGTATGTCGATGGTGTTGTTCATGGGTCACAGCGCGTGAGTATCTGCATGAGTGGTTGAAATAAATCAATAGGTCGAGTCATGCACCTGTTTGGTTGACTGCATGTCGAGCAGCGTGTATAATTGTGAGTTGGGAATGGTGGGAGCATGCAACGGTGTCAGCGGTGTCGTTCATGGGTCACAGCGTGTGAGTATCTGCGTGAGCGGTTGAAATAAATCAATAGGTCGAGTCACGCACCTGTTTGGTTGACTGCACGTCGAGCAGCATGCAGGTAGATCCAAATTGCAAGTTGGCATTGGCAGAAGCGTGCGTGTCAGCAGTGTCATTCATGGGTCATAGCGCGTGAGTATCTGAGTGAGCGGGTTGAATATATTAGTCAATTGAGTGACGCACCAGTTGTCCCTGTGTCCATTTCATTTAAATGTGTTGGTGGTTGGTCTGAATTGTTTGTTGGTGGCATCCGTGGCATTTGCGGGAACATGTATGTCAACGGTGTTGTTCATGGGTCGCAGCAGGTAAGTATCTGCGTGAGCAGGTGAAATACATTAGTCAGTCGAGCTACGCACCCGTTTGTTTGACTGCACGTTAACCGGCATGTATTCATCGTGTCCATGCCATCTGTGTGTCCGTTTTGTTGGTTCGTGTGGGTTGTAGGTCCAGTTTGTTCGTCGGTGGCATTCGTGGCATTCGCGGGAGCATGCAGGTGATTCATGTGTTGTAGCGCATGAGTGTCTGTAAAATATATTGATAGGTCGAGTTACACACCTGTTTTGTGGACCAGTATGTGTCAGTCATGTGTCCGTGTCATCCAAATGTCCATTTTGTTAGTTCGTGTTGGTTGAGGGTCCAGATTATTCATTGGGGGCATTCACAGAATGCGTGGCAGCATGTTGGTGGTGGAATTTAGCATTGTGTTGTTCATATTCCATAGTGCGTGAGTGTCTGTGTGAGCGGATGAAATATATCAGTAGGTCAAGTTAGTACGCACCGGTTTCATTGACTGTAGGTCAACCGGCGTGATTCGGTTGTGTGTTGATGTCATCCATGCATCCGTTTTGTTTGTCATGGGTTCAAATTGTTCGTGTATGTCGTTTGTGTCATGTGCGGCAGTGTAAGTGGGGTGGTTGTATCAATAAGCAGTAAGTTAGTAGTACTTACCTGAAAGATTGGCCAGATCAGTGATTCCTGTTGCTGCAATGTGTGGTGTTTCATGAGTCATGGTGACATGGAGTCTCTGGAGGTGCATACCTGCAATAATCTGCATGCTTGGGGTAGTGGCTGTGTTGGCGACTACTATCATTGCAGCTGCAAGTGCGTGGTAGTAGTGAGTAGTTTTTTTTGTGGGTCATGGATATGGATCTCACTCACCAATAGCTGTTTGATGACTCCGCAGTTCGGGAGTTGCATCATTGTTGGCATCGGCAAGGTGAGCGGAAGGTTTGGTGACACGGCGAGTGCAGAGAGGCTGAATTGGAGCGTCTTTGTCGCTGGAGATAGTCATGGTGATCAGCATTGTAGATAGGCCCACGACTTCATGTGGCTGCAATAACATTATAGTTTTATGGATGTTTCCGACCATTACTATCCAGATTAATAATAATACTAATAATAAATACAAAAATAAATACCAAAAAGCCAGGGCCTGAGCCCTGGGCTTGGGCCTGACTAACCCCAAGCCCAGGCCCTCAGGCCAGGGCTTCAGGGCCTAAAGCCCAGCCCACAACAACACTAGCAGTGAGGAATATTGGATGAGCTGGGCTTGTCATCATCATCAGAGTCAACATCAATCACTTCACCATTCTGTTCTGCCATTTCTTGAACCACCTTTGCCACGATTGTCTTGTCTCCACCTTCAAAGATGTCCTCTGTTGAGTCTGGATCTTCTAACTCTTCCTTTGGCTCAATGAACTCGTCAAGTGTTGGCAGGGTTCCAAAGATACGGTTCCACACTCGGAGCTCTGTGATTGCCTCGGAAATGTCTTTTTCAACAACAGTAAGCTGTGGGATTGTAGGACGAGCAGGGATGCAAATTTTGAGCCCAGTTTGGTTGGTGGCTGCATTCGCAAGCTTCTCAATTGCAGCGGTGGCTATGCTGGTGTTATTTTTGGCATCCATAACAGCTTTGAAGGCTGTTTGCCAGTCAGCTTCATTGTAGCGAGTCCCAAGAGCATCACTGAGGTGCCTTTCAGCCTCAGGCAATCCCATATCAGCGGCTGCCGCCAACATTGGCAACAAGTGCCCAAGTCTTTGGCTGGCCTGGGGGATGAGGGTTTCGCCTTTCAGCTGGCATTTGTTCCAACTTGGCACAATGAGTTGGACTGAAAAGTTGGGTCCCTGGCTTGTCAACCAGTATTTTTTAGGTGAATTCACTCCAAACTCCGTGTGCCACACCTTTATTGGCCCGCCATACTGCATAATGGTCTGCTTGGGGTCATGCATGACCCATTATGCATCATGTTCAGAATTTTGTTACGGTCTACGAAGGGGGTACCACTTTTTCCTTACACTTTCTCATTCACTCGTCCCTAGACTTGTTCTCTCACCATACGTGGCTGTATTCATAGTGGAGTTGTCCTCCACATGTACTACCAGATACGTCTCTCAATTCACTTCTCTTTCCGTCTCACATGGCACCCCGCCTATACCACTTATAGACTTCCGTTCCGTCCCTGCCACAGCCCCTTGTTCAGACTTCATGGCTGTGGCATAGCCTCTTTGTATCTCATTCGATTCGTGCTGCACACTCATCGCCTTGTGACTGCACCTTACTGCACACACATAGCTTTTGGACTGCAGATGCTGCACATCCATTTATATCCTTCATCTAGATTAGGGGCCTACCGTATAAATACTCGTCGCTTCTCTCCTGTAATTCCCCAGCTAGTTCTATGCAATACCAGCGTTGTTTCTAGTCCATCACCTTTGAGTCCCAGAGAGCCTCTCAGGTACCTGTGGATAGAAGAGACCTGCCTAGGCTTCACATCGTCTCGAAGCTCAACATATACTTGAGTTGCACTCCTTGTCTATTCCTCACACATTCTTCGCCCCATATCGCAGCACGCTATGTTAACACTATGCTGTGCGTTACAAATTTACACTGTACCATGGTGGGATCCTTGAAAATCTATGCAGTAGTAGATTATTGCATTATAATGGCATGCATTATGAGATACTCTACTGTAGTTGGAAATTGTTTATGCATCAGCAAATCCCTTAGTTATTGTGTAGTACTGTACACAATGTTATGGTCTGTCACAGTTGTCACAGCATGACAGATAGGTCCCCCCTGTGCAGCCACCGCACAGCACTGTGCCATACCCGAATGACTGTACATTTATCCCAATCTAGATAGGTCTTCACACAATTGACAACGTGACCCATTGCTGGAGAACTGTACAAGCCTGTACAGCACATGTAATTCTCAGGCCTTGTGCTCATTGTGCTCATTGAAAACATTGTGTGGAGTTGCACACCAAAGTTCAATCAAAAACAATGTATTGTATGAATGAAAAAGCATATGATGAACCGCCTGACACAACTCATGACAGATCAACAGAACATGACAAAACGAAGAAACAACAAAGTGACAAAGCAACAGCACGACAAGCCAAAACAACAGGAGTGACAAAGCAACAAAGTGGTGGGACACGACAGAACGACAAAGCAACAGCACAACGGCATGACAGAATAACGGCATGACAAGCCATGACAGAACAACAAAATGACGGGCCACGACAAAACAACAGAATGTCACAGAACAACGTGGCACCACAGAACCACACAATGCGACAGAACGATACAACCCTCTGTCAGTCTAAAATGACGGCGAATTCCTTACGAACATTTAAAGCAGCTTTGGGCTTGTTTGAGTAGCCCATCCTTATACATCAGCAAACCTACATTTTTTCTGGGTGAGTTAGATAACTGACAAGACTGACAGGCCTGAATAGACTAATCAATGATAGATTGACTGAACTGACTGAACTAATTTACTAACAAGCTGATAGGCTAATATATTGAATGAACTGGTTGACTGACCAACTACCTAGCTGACAAATTGACAAACCTGACAGGCCTGACAGACTGACCAACTGACCAACTAATGTGACTGACAGAAATGACTCACTGGTCAGCTGATGGCCTGATATACTGAATTGGCTGATGGACTGACAACCTGACTGACTGATAGATTGACATGACTGACTGACTGGTTGACTGACTGACTGATGGGATGACAAGACTGACAAGACTGACAAGATGATCAATTGACTCACTGACTGGACTGACTGGACTGACTGGACTGATATCACTGGTTGACCAACAAGCTGATATGCTGATAGCTCCATCAGCAAACCAACCTTTGTGATTTAGCCAAGGCCCCAGGACCTCAGGTAGCTGAGCCAAGAGCACAGCTTGGCACAAGGTAACCCAGACTGCCATAGGCTGCACAGACATTCTGACCGGCAAAATTCGTGCCCACACCTCTGCCAAACTGACTCAGAGGAGGCTTGATCAATAACATTAGTACTGTATACAAGGATAATACTAGTACATCATACAGTTGGTCCGGCGGGTAGTACTACACTGTTCATCGAGTCCACTACTAGTACTAGTACTACAGCTTCAATTGAGTCAGTCTAAGACAACATTGAGAGCTGCCGGCAGGAATGGTGTCAGGGCAGTGGGTCCGGGGGCGTTCGTGTCTACTAGTAAAACATATTTAATAGTAAATGAGGGAGAGAACAACATAAAACACTTACTGGATAACATATAGCTGTGGCATTGAAGTAAACGCTGATCTTCATGCATTGCGTATTCGGCAGCAACAGAGTATCCACTTTCTCGGATTGAAAGTCAGACATAACCAATTTGCTCATTGGCGTCGCTCAGGTCCTCCTCCACCCGCTCTAGCATGATTTGATTAAGTTGCAGGGTAATAACATTGCGGTGAACGATCTCGAATGCGAGATCTTTCTTGAGCGCCAATATGAGGCAGTCACTGTGAGCAGCCTCAAGGAGGAGAGAAGCCTCCTGACTGCTGCTGGGAGGAGTGGTATGCCGGGGCTGGGGGGCTGACTTTTCATACTAGCAATCAATTAGAAACGAACAGTTGGTCAGTTAGAGGATCAAAACCCACCCAAAGTTGGTATGGGCTAGAAAATTTGGATAGAATGTCAGCCCCAACTGGGGTGATCACATCCCACATGTTGTATCAAGTATCGGCGAGTGTCTGAACATGTGGGTTTGGTTGGTCCTCACAGCCTGAGTGCCCGCCATGATGTATCATGGAATTTGAGTTGTGACAGCTATGTTCCTCTGAGTTTTCAACCCTACGGTGCTCCGTGGGCTTAATAGAGGACTCGGAACTGCGCTGGAAGTGGTATGAAAACGCAGAATGGGGTTGTGGTGTGAGTGGGGCAAATCATGGCATAGTTGTGTTGGGTGAGTTGCCTGCATATAGATATATACTTAGCTCGAAACTTAGAGCCACCACTCAGCTGCACGCAAGGTTTTCTGGTATGTAATCATGCTGCCTCATGAATCAAGGCTCTCAGAACGGTGCTGCCACCCACCGACTGGTGCCATCATGCCTTGGGCAAAAGTAACTCATGGGAGGTATGCTAAAACCCTCAGATGTTCTCACTGTGGCAAGAAATTCTACACTATAATCAACGTTCTTCAGCACTTAAACCAACCTTTGGGCCCTTGCTTCGGAAAGTCCAAGCTTCTCTTCGAACCCTCCATACCCAATGATGATATCAAAGCAGAGGCTCCTGCTCATCATACAGATAATGATAACTTCCTTTCCCCAGAGGCTCCTCAAGTTACCCACCTTTATTCGGAAAACTCTTCTACCTTGGGTGGCTTCGAAGACTCAGCCAATGATATCGGCAAATGGCCACTTCAGCGTGACGAAGACGTTGAGATGGCAGACTCCCCTCTCCATCGTTCTGTGGATCCACCTACCATTGGAGCCTCAATGGAGCAAGCTTGGTTTGTGGAGACGTTTGAAGGATGTGGGGCAGCATTTCCTGGTGGCAAAACCTTCATGAGTACCTTTCAAGAAGATCGATTTGCGCGGCAGCGACAAGAAAACTTGTATTTTCCTTGGGCATTGAAGCAGGAGTGGGCCTTTGCATCCTGGCTGTTACGGTCTCGTCTTAGTATGGCAGCGATTGATAGTCTCCTTTCACTCGATCTCGTGAGTTGCTTTTTGCCTTGACGTTATCTTCCATGTTTCTAATGTCCACCAGGTCAGAAACATCTCCCTTTCTTTCCATTCTGCCAAAGAACTCCGAGCCTGTGCAGAGATTTTACCGCATGGTCCACAATGGGTATGCAAAACTCTGAAACCTGATCACCCTGTCAAACAACCAATCCGCCTCTTCTATCGCAACCCAATTGAGTGCTTGCAGGCACTCCTTAGTCATCCTCTGTTCAAGCTGCACATTTCATTTGTTCCAAGGAAAGTCTGGACAAGTGCCGCAAAGATTTGTTGTATTTACGACCAGTGGTTGAGTGGAGAGTGTGCTTGGAATATCCAGGTAAGACAATCATTGTCTTTCTACATTGCTCATATTAAGAAATGGGCGTCAGGAGAAGCTACCAGAAGGCTCCACTCTCCTTGGAGTTGTGCTGTCATCCAACAAGACAAATATATCCATCATGAGCGGCAATCACATGGCCCATCCCCTTCTTGACAAATAACAACTGTTCCGAGCATTCTGAGCATTCTGAGCTCGGAACCCCTATTCCGGAACCACTTCCGGAATCTTCCTGCGCCTTCCAATCTCGGAAGCGTCGGAACCACTTCTGGTACTTTCCCGCGCCTTCCGGTCTCGGAAGTACCGGAACTACTTCCGGAATATTCCCATGCTCTTCCGAACTTGGAAACACTGGAACCACTTCCGGAACTGTCTCGGAAGTGCCGGAAGTGCCGGAAGTGTAATACTTTATTCTCTTAATCCTTATAACCTTCTTTCAGGGTTATCACAGCAATATTGTAGGTAACATAATACAAGTGTGCCTCCATCCATAGCATATATATACTTACACCTCACTTACAAGCACCTCAGTCGTTTCCGCCCATCTTAGGCAGCGGCTGAGGTGAGTTCCCTTTTTACCTAGTATTTATCCCTAGCTAATGTACTACAGTATCGGGCAATTCCTGCCCTCTCTCAGACTTTGTTACTTCTCATCAGTCTCGCTAACATCGACACCCGTATTCGCTGCAAAACATCCCTTCATGCATATCTGCTACTTGCTTTACTCCCCATCGTGAAGTTCATACATAAAACTACTCGTGTCCATAGTCTTCTTCAAGATTGGCTTGTACATGAGTCGCTCAATATCATCTTAACTCCCCTGAAGATTGCCGCTACAGTTGGAGTCATGATGAGTGACCCGGTTGGAAACCTACGCTACTGTTTCACTCCAATAGCTGCATGGATCACGGATACGCCAGAAGAAAGCCTCTTGGTGGCAACTGGTCCCAAGGTGTCTCTGGTCACTGTTGCAACATCCAAACACTTCGGGGATGCTCATTGACATGAGTCCTGTACTGCAGATGCATCGAAGCCATGCCACTTCATCACCCCCGAAGTCTTACACCATTTTCACCAATTCATGTGGGACCACAATATCCAGTGGTGCATCAAGGTGGTGGGGGCTACCGAGCTTGATTTTTGTTTCACTCTCCTGCAGACGCTCACAGGGTATCAGGTCTTCGATGAAGGAATCTCGAAGCTAAAGCAGGTGACTGGCCATGATCACCGTGCAGTCCAGCGCTATATCATAGGTGTTGCAGCTGGTAAAGCACCATGCAGGTTCCTTGTCACTGTTTGTGTGCTACTCGATTTCTGATACCTGGCCCAAGCACCTGTCTTTACCACTCAATCTCTCAATAGGGTCGCAGCTGCCCTGCAGGAATTCCATGACAACAAAGATGTGATTGTAGACCATGGAGCACGGGAAAAGTGGGAGATACCGAAGCTGGAGCTCCTGCAGAGCATCATTCCTAGTATTCAGCAGTCTGGGCCAGTGATGCAATGGAGCGCTGACATCACTGAACATGCTCATGTTGACGAGATCAAGCAACCAGCTCGCACAGGAAATAATCAAAACTACTACAGCCAGATTGCGCACCATCTCGACCGGTTGGAGAAATGCTTCCACTTTGATCTTGCGACTCACATTGAAGAACATTTGAGTGCAGATTGGACCAATGATGGAGACGAGGATGATGAGGACCATGAGCCAGGAACTGAGAAGCGTGCAATCACCAAGTACTTCACCCCAATGCGTCAAGTGATTGACTACTTCCCCATTTCGAAGGCACTCATCTGGGGACTTTATCCCTCTGCACCCAAACCTTTCTGGACATTTGCCACTGGGATGACTGCTTTCCATCTGGCAACGAAGCCATCACTGAGGTTGACTCTTGGGGAAGCTTCCCGGAAATATGAACTCCCGGACCTTGTCTTGGTTGTCTCAGCATTGCGAGATGGAGACACATCATCTCCCACAGATTGGAGGCTCCAAATCTGGCACAAGGTGCAGGTTCAACAAGCCACGTATCACGACAAGACCTTGGACTCTCCTCAGACCTGCGCGCGATGCCCCCAATGTCCTCAAATCCATATGGCCAGTACAATTCAGTGATCATCAGTCCCCAGCATGAGAGCAATTGGCCAGAATGTGGCCTTGAAGGACATTCTGTTGCCCAGCTGTAATGCACAGCGTAGTGTTTAACGTAGCGTGCTGCAATACGGGGCGAAGAACATGCGAGGAATAGATGAGGAGTGTCACTCAAGTATATGCCGAGCTTCGAGACAATACGAAGCCTAGGCGGGTCTTTTCTATCCACAGGTATCTGAGAGGCTCTCTGGGACTCAAAGGTGATGGACTAGAAACAATGCTGATATTGCGTAGAAGTAGCTGGGGAATTACAGGAGTGAAACAACGAGTATTTATACGGTAGGCCTCTAATCTAGATGAAGGATAATAAATGGATGTGCGGCATCCGCAGTCTAAAGGCTATGTGTGCGCAGTAAGGTGCAGTCACAGGGCGATGAGTGTGCAGCATGAATCAATGAAATATAAAAGAGGCTATGCCACAGCCATGAAGTCTGAACAAAGGGCTGTGGCAGAGACAGAACAGAAGTCTATATAAGGTATATGTGGGGTGCCGTGTGAGACGGAAAGAGAAGTGAATCGAGAGATGTATCTGGTAGTATATGTGGAGGACGACTCCACTATGAATACAGCCACGTACGGCAAGAGAACGAGTCCTGAGACGAGTGAACAAGAAAGTGTAGTGAAAAAGTGGTACCCCCTTCGTAGTCCATAACACTAGCTCAGAGTCATCTTCTGTGTCTTACCTTTGGACACATTCCTTGCTTATGTCCAGCACTTCCACGTCATCCGTCAAGGCAATCCTACAAATACGAGCTCGATAACAGGGATGCATCTCTTGAAGCATGCTGTGAGGGCGAACGGACAGTGCATCAGCGAGGTAGTTCCCCTCACCCTAGTGCGTTCTCCTGCTCACCTTATCCCTCACTTCAGCCATGAGGCTCAACCCTGTTTGACCAAACTAAGCAGCTATGAGTTGGGCACAGAGTTTTGGTTGAATAAGTATATTGGTCCAAGGAGTTCTATTACATGCTTTCTCCCACTTCTTAGAACTTATCATGGATTAGAAGAGCATACTTTTAGCCGACTTAGTAACTGATCGATAATGATTATGAGTAGTACTTAGCAGAAGGAGCAGTGCTGCCCATACTCCTAACTTTGTCGCTCCATGACTGACCCAGTAGCCTCAAGCTCGATGCCATTTGACAAGTAGTGGCAGCCTCAGGCAAGGAGAATTACCTGAAGAAGGAACAATCTACTTAACATGTTCAATAGCCACTCTGACCACATGCAACGCCATTCAACGGCATACATGTGAGCTTTTGATCCTCCTCCTCAGACAGACTCCACAGCTCATCAAGAAAATCACAGCTCTCGAGCCATGTGCCTCCGGACTTCAGGGCCAAAACCAACGGGCTACACAGTACCATGGACAACTTGCTCAAAACCGACACAGAGGGGACGCACTGGGAATTGAGCCGACAAGATAGCCTATGGCTATTGGAATTCCTCTTCGCAGACCGGCGGATACTCCAGAAGTGCAGCACTCTGGCAAAATCCACTGGTCCATTCACCATGTCGCAGGTCCTGAATTTCCTGGAGGAAAGGGAAATATATGGTGTATCGCCGTCGTCATCTAACAACACTGGAACTCACCAGGAAACTTTGGCTGGAGGTCAAGCTTCAAACATCAAGGATAAGGTGTTGAATACCTTAAAAGCACCTGTCAGGTGCTGGTTACCCAAGTCAAAATGTCCTGACCTTCGTCCCGAAGCCTCCACCAAGCACGAAGAACCCCTCGCGTGTTTCTTCAACACTGTGCTTCAATCCATCAAAAAGGCATGCAGCCTCAAGTTCCTGTATGTCCCCTGTCTTTCTACTTATCCATACCAAGGCTCACTGGTTCTCAATAGAAGGTGGAGCGCCGACTCGTCGACTATGCCACTCAAGGGCCACAGATTGGAATACAAACGAAAACCCGATATCGCACTGTTCCAACTGAAGGGGACTGGCTGGTTGCACTTGGTATCCTTCTGCGAAGTGAAGAACAAAGCCGATAGTTCGACGGAGAGAGACTCCTTCATAGAACTTGCCGGCAAATTGGCATGCTTGTTATTTATGCAAGACAGTCGCCACTCTACCCCATCCATCCGCATTCTCGGATCTAAAATCTACTTCACAATATTTGATTGTGGCAGATCCATATCTACCTGTGGATTTGATATCCATGATTCCCCAGAAGTATTTCTACACATTCTCATCGGCCTTTCCTGTTATTGCAACAAACCAGATATTCTCGGCACCGACACCACTATCGCATGGGAGAAACGGAAAAGTCATGGACCAGCTCCCCCAAGGAAGGTGCTAAAGGTATCCATTTGCCTTGGATTGGAATGTGTTTCCATCTGAATATGACTCACCAAACTATTGTTTATTTCCGACACACTCCTCGGTCATGGCAACAGTGTGGGAGGGTGAGGCAATGGACAACCGCCAAAGGCCAATGAATGTAGCGGTGAAGGACATGTGGATAGATCCACTTAGGAAGTATACTGAGGGTGTGATACTTCATATTCTCAACAAAGCTGGGATTGAGGGAGTCCCAACCATAATCTACAATGGGCAAGTCACAACCAACAAGTTTGGTGACACAACAAATCACTCAACACATCACATTCAAGCGATGTTGCAATGGTATGCCAGCAATGTAGGTGCTTATCAGCTCTGGGTTCTGTACCAATTGGTCACTAAACCTATCAGTTCTCTTGTGACAGATTTTCGGTGCCTAGGCGAGCTCCTCGTTGCCTTCTTGGATTTCATTGTGGGCATGTGTCTATCTTTCAGAATTTTCACAATATTTCTGATTTAGGGATTTAGCTCACCGGGATGCCTTCAAAAAGACTCATATTTTGCACCATGACATCAGCCTTGTCAACATCCTCCTTGCCTTTGTGAAAACGAAGCAAAATGATTTCCGCTCGCTGATGGGCCACCTGTCACTGGAGTTGCAAGACACTTTACGTACAAGAATCGCGAGCCTCAAACGATGAGGAGTACTTGCTGATTGGGGCTACTCACTCCCGGTCACCATCCCTGATCCCTCGTCCTCATCAAATATGCTACCCGTCCCTTTGTCCAACTCAGACTCCAACTTCTCGTCAAATGCAACCCCCCTGCATCCCATTGAACATGATATTGATCACATCGCCATACCAACCATAGTTCCCTCTTCTCTGACCGCACTACCCCCCACCGAGTGCAACCCTCATTCGCCAGGCCTTTTCAATCCCTGCATTACATCAAGTACGGCTCCTCTCCTTGTGCTTCCCCCCTCACCAATGCACACCAATATTCTAGAAGAAACCTCAGCAGAACAACCTGAAATCCCAGCTGCCGACAATCACGTGTTTGCCACGCTCAGTGGCTCAACAGAAGATGCGAAGTTGACACCAATTACACAGCTCTCCCCCAAGCATAACATGGTATTGCTGGCCAATCCGTTGGAAGATAAGTGCACCACTGACAACGCAAACCCACTTTATCAAACTGTTGAACTGATCATATATCTCAGGGCACATGGGCGTGGATGTCCTCCGAGTTGGTCATGGCCAGCCCCAACCAGCCAGTCATTCACAACGAGCTTCACGATCTAGAGTCCTTCTTTTATGTCCTTGTTGGTATAACTGTTCTGTATGACGAACTGTGGGCAAGCCCAAACCTGAGAAGGAACTTGAAAAGTGTTTTGACAGACTTTTCAACACCAGCGAACCAAGCATCCTCAAAACGATCATTATTCAATCAAACTTAACTTGGGTCCCATCTGTCGTACAGCGCATTTCACCATATTTCCGACCTCTTATACCTCTCCTGAACGATCTTCGACAGGATATCATATTACCTTTGGAGAGTGATGACAATGGTAAATTTGGTTGCAGGGTTCCCTTCTGCCATGATATAGTCATCAAACATGTTTCAGCGCTCAGCGAGCTCCTGGATGAATCCTGGGTTCTACATTCTCCTCTTGACGACCACAAAGACAAAGTTGTCTCACCAATATCTAATGATACCGAGAGTGGCCCCAACTGTGATGCATTTGATGATGAAGACTGGGACACAAGCTCATCGGGATCTCCACCGGTATTACAAAGGGACATTGGTGACCGTCATGCCACTCACTTGGTTGCTCAGAGCAATCCGGAGCTGCCTCGGAAGCAACCTAGTGCACAGGAAGATGAGCCTGTCGCAAAACGCCTTTGATCTCTGGCTTCGGATTGCCGTTCCATCCTCTCTTGTCCACCCACCTGAGGACGGACCACAGGCGGCATTTTGCATAAGCGTAGGGTGTGATTTACTTCTTGTCTTGACATTGTTGTTGACCTATGCCTCCGCCTATACTAGTAGTACATATGTAAAATTTCACCATCCATCATGGCCATTTTCTCACTACTGTGTTGCTTATGCGTTCCACTTACTCTTACTTCATAGAATGTGGTGTTGTACTAGTCATGTTGTAGTCATTGTGTTAGACTAAGTTTACTGCAGCAATGAGGTTTGGCTCTATAAAGGCCTGAGCAGTTCTTAGATAGAGGGCCAATCCACTATGCCTTCGAAACGAAAAGCCTCCAATCAAACAAGTTCTCACACTGCTTCGCACAACGCCATCTCGAAACGGCAGAGGGTTGGCACTGAGTCGTTGTTCGATGAGGCTGAATCTCTGGGTGAGGGTGAGCAGAACACTTTTTCTTCTCCATTTCCCGCTCACCTTCTTCTAATGCGTCTCAGAGGCAAGCCAACTGAGGCGGTCTTCACGCAACGGGAGGGGCAACGGAGGTCAGCTCCAGCAGCTGCATCACCTCGAGAGCATTCAAACTGCCAAGCCATCACGCTCGTCTGTACAGGGACTTGCCGTTGCTACACAGGGACAAGATGTTAACCCGATGGCGCCATCTTATGAACCAGCTGAGGAGAATTTCGAGGAAAGCCAGATTCTGCCTTGGGCAGCACAGACTTCGGTCCCAATGACGCATTCCCAGCCATCATTCATGCCTGCCCAACCTGGTGGGCAGTTTGGATTCAGGCTGCGAACACAGACTACCACTGTCGCCGGTGATATGGAGGGTAGGGTCATGCAATCCCACACCAGGAACACATGAGTCTCCATCTGATCTCTTTTGCAATCCAATCCCATCATATTGTCAGGCCGTCATTGATTGCATCGTCTCAGGATTCCATTCCGTGGTCCCACAGCTCTTCTGTCTTCTCAGCACCCTTGTCATGTGGGGGTTCAACAAGACCCACTTCCCGTGCTCCATCTGAATGTGGGCTAGATGCTAACTATAGCAACGACAGCTTTACTATGGAAAGGTCTTTGCAGCTTCAAGCTGAGAGTACCTCTCAATCCAGAGCGTCTGTGTGGAGGTCAGAGATGCGTCCCATGTTGGACCCGATGCAAAGACTTCCGTCTGCTCCCATCATTCAAGGTGTGGAAGGACAAGTCAATGGTGACCCACGACATACACAATTACGTCGAACACACTCCTTTGCACACTTGCCTTCATCGTTATCCAGAGTCCACACCTTGTTTGCCACGGAGGAACCAGATTTCAACTCCAACGAGGGCAATCTTGTGATCGATGAGACATCTCCAAGCAATGATGAATGTATTGCGGAGTTAGCTCTCCACAATGATGGTAAGTACCATCACCAACTCAGCATCACAAGTTGTTGACAATACCTACTTGACCCTCAGACACTTTCGACCAGCAGGGCCATGATCAATCTACTGATGTTGCTCAATACTTTGAGCATGATCACAAGGATCGATCTACCAGTGCTGGTAAGCTGTCAGCCGAATTTCTCTTGCTACTGACCTTGATAAATTTTAGCTGCCATTCGAACCAGTATCAATCCTCCCAGCACCACTGTAGCTCAAAATTCTCAAGGCCAAGCTTATACTCCAATATCTCGCACAGGTATGTTCATAGGTAACAATGTACAGTACTGACAATATTATTAAGGCAAAGTCGACAATGTCACTCAACGCTTCCAGTGCAGTCGTGAGGATCAATCTACCAGCGCTGGTAATCCATCAGCCAAATTTCTCTCGCTACTGACCTTGATAAATTCCAGCTGCCAATCAAACCAGTATCGAGCAAGTTGGTCCTCCTGGTGCCATTGTAGCTGCTCATGCTCCAACATCATCTTGCACAGGTATGTTCATAGATAACGATGTACAGTACTGATGTCATTATCAGTTGAAGATGTTGTCGCTCAATACCACCAATGCAACCATGTGCCACATCTTTCTAGTAATACGCACCTCCTGGCAATACGTGACAAGCAGTCCACGCAGCGTTCACTCTCATGTAGTGCTAGCTGCTCCTCTGTGAATCACACAGATGAGCTCGACGCTCCAATTTCAGCATCTGTTCAGCCCCCAGCAACGAGCTCTGAACCTTCTCTGGGAGTCAGTAAACAGTTGGAGAATGCAAATCCAACGCAGCTCCAGTTCTATGCCCTGGCTGTCCGCGACATTATTGAATGGGCGAAACAAATCTCCCATTGCGATATAGCCTCCATCAATTCTTTTCCGCTACGCCCTCAATTTAACAGCAAGGCTACCAACTACATAAATGAGGCAATTGCAGAATGATGTGCCCGAGGGTTAACAGTTCCAGCTGGTAGGTGACTTCACTCATACATAGGAACTTACCTCATGTTGCTTTCTAGGATGGTGGCTGGATCGCTCAGGTGATATTACAAAGCTGGTAAGCACCTTGAGAGTGAATCTCGTATCATGTCACATGTCTTCTACAGTAGCTCTGGGACGACATCGGGAACTGGCACTCTGCTCTGAAAAAGAGAGCCTGTAACTTCACCCAAGAGCGGCACCAGTGGGATGCACAAAACCAACCTTCCATCAACGCCAACGTCGCCAAGACACTTTTGAGGGGAGGTGTCTTTTTGAAAGGCAGATTGGACAAGAATGTAGTAGGCACTGAGTTTCGAAGTTTACGAGCTCTGACATTACTCTCACAGGGACATACAGATAATCTCACACATCCCACACTTTCCGGCGTCATCATCGATTTCTTTTACACAGGTTTGCTTTCAATGGGCAACCTCTTCCTGGAGGTCTTTGCGCAAGAAGTACCTCGTCTGGCTGTCGCCCTTGCTGCAACTGCCGTAAGTTGTCTAACGCAAAGCCCTACCTTACTAACATGTTGGTAGATCAAGGTAGCACTGGACGAGATTGCAGCTGAAGGCAGGGAAGTCATGTTCAAGTGTGATGTCTATGGAGATATCTACGTTGATATCCTTGGCCTTATGGCCAAGTGTGACATTTTGCTGATTCACCATGCCAAAACAAAAGCACTTTGCATGCAATGGGCAAAAACTGGAAGGTGAGCAATAAGTGCTCGAGCATGCATGCATGGCTGACAATATCTGCCACATTAGAAATGGCAATGGGACAGGGACGATGACCGGGTTTGATGTGGATCTTGATTAGATAGTACTTTCCACCTTATCTCTGATTTTCATGTATCCATACATGGAATTTCATTGTGCTGTTCTGTGTTTCATGATTGGTTAGGAGCCAGCTGTGACAGACTGTCAAATGCTGTTCCATTTGTATGGGTAAAGCATTGTAACAACTTCTGGCTTATTCATCCAGACTAGGGTTGGCTGTCACAACCTATTTAAACATGGACAGTACTATCCAGTTGGGTACCTTACTGGAAGACTGGGCTACTGGCCAGTGCTAGCCAGGCTGGCTAGTGAAGGGATGGTTTACTGATGTCTGAGAATGCTGATAGTGATGAATTACTTATGAATGATAGCACTGATGGCATGCTGTCAGTCATGTCAGCCAACTCAGACAGGTCATTTATTTTGATAACTCAGAAAAAATGTAGGTTTGCTGATGTGCATTGTGAGGTTTTCATCCAGTAACACAATCAAAAAAAGCCCACATTCCTGTTTTTGCCCACTCTGTGTTACGGTCTACGAAGGGGGTACACTTTTTCCTTGATCTTTTGTTTGTCCTCGTCCTCCGCTTCTCTACGGACTCGTCCTCTCGCCGTACGCGGCTGTATTCGTAGTGGAGTCGTCCTCCACGTATACCAGATACGCTCTCTCGATCTCTTTCTCCTTTGGCTCACACGGCGCCCCGCCCATACCATATTAGGACTTCCGTTCCGTCCCCACCACTGTCACCTTATTCAGACTTCGTAAGGCAGTGGCATAGCCTTTTCTTTTATATCCGACAATCTGCTATCTCGTGCTGCGCACTCATAGCCTCTTACTGCGGATAGCTGCGCATTCAACTGCGCTTTACTGCGGACGCTGCGCGTCCCTTTTATATCCTTCATCTAGATTAGGGGCCTACCGTATATATAGTCGTCGTCTCTCCCTGTATTTTCCCTAAGCTAGTTCTACGCAATATCAGCGTTGATCTTGCCTCACTTCCTCTGAGTTCCAGTGAGTCTTCGGATACCTGGAATAGGAGAGACCCGCTTAGGCTTCGCATCGTCTCGAAGCTCGGCACTCGTCCTTGAGTTGAACTCCTCGCTACCTCGCTTATTCTTCGACCAGTATCGCAGCACGCTACGACAAGTCTACGCTGTGCGTTACAAAAGAACTAGCTTTTCCCCTTGTCCCTACTTTCACGTAGAGGACATTCCCCCACTCCGACATTTCCCGAATCGGCAGATTCAGAGCGCCTTCAGATTCCCCGCCGCCCTCTCCACCCACCGTGTCTTCCCCCCGACTCCCCCGTATCCACCTTCTTCCTGACGGACATCCGTTTCACATTGTCCTACCTGACCGATACTCCCCTCCGGACCGTATCACCCACTACGGACAAGTCCAAAGGCAATTAGCGGAACTTAACAGGAGTCAAGGAAGAGACTCGGACGCCCTCCCCTCTACCTCTGAATTAGCGGCCCCCTCTACTCCCGACGTTGTCCTTAGCGAGGACCCTCCTCTTGTTTTTCACGACCCTGACCCGGAACCGACCGCGCAGGAGGACATTGAACTTGACCCGGCTCTAGAAGACGAAATGGTTTCAGAAATAAAGGCCGGCCTTCCCGAGGACTTTACCGGGGAGGCAGAGGACGCCAACAGATGGCTCCTCTCGATGAACGCGTACTTCACCATCAACAAAGCACTCTTTACCGACACGACAAAGTCCCTTACTTTCCTCAACAAGATTAGTAAGGGCCGGGGAAAGACATTTGCTGAAGGATGGTTGATGAAGCTCGCAAACTCGGCTATCGCCGACAGTGAAAAGACCTTCGACAAGATTAAAGAAGCTTTCGAGACCGCCTTTTCCCCCTACGATGTAGCAGCCAAGGCAAGGATAGACCTTTCCAAACTCCGTCAAACTGCTGGAAAGGATACCGAGGGAGCGTGGAGCGATGGGTTCACCACCTACGCTTCGCAATTCCAACTTCTCGCCGAGAAGTCAGGTATCACTGACAAGCATGCTCTTGTGGAGTGGTTTATCCATGGCCTCAGCCCCAGACTTGCCACGATGATCCTCTCGTGCGACAAGATTCCCGACAGCTACCAGGACTGGATAAAGAAGGCGGGCCAGTTCTCTCAACAACTGAGGAGGATTGGAGACTTACGAAAGGGAGTGCCGCACATACCGGCTCCCTCTCCTCGATCGCACAGAGACCCGTACGCGATGGACGTAGATGCCGTACGCCTATCGCCGACTCAGCGCGCTGAGTATATGCGGAAGAATCAATGCTTTATTTGTCACCAGGTTGGCTGTAGGTCTTCCAACCACAAGGGATCCGGAACCGACCGGACCACACGTCCCCGCCCGACCACATCCTCCGGACGCACCGCACGTCCTACTTACAAAGTCCCGCAACGACGGGCACGGACCACCACCACAATGGAGGAGGATGATGAACTCTCAGCTTACCTCAAAGGAATGGGTAGCATCGAGAAAGGCGCCGCAATAAAGATCCTCAAAACTGCTTTCGGGGAGGGCAGCTCGTCCGCGGACGAGGAGGCTGGCTACCAGGCCATGGCTGAGGTAAGAACGGCCACTTACCAAGAGTGCCAAAAGGAAGCGATCAGGGCAGCACCACGAGCCAGGGCTGTACGATCTGGACCATGGAACAATAGGTTCTCCGCTATCGCGCCAGCGGAGCTCTGGGACGCCACCTCAGAGAAAGCCCAGGATCATTATCCTGGCACGTACCCATATGATGATGTCCAATCAATGGTGGACGCGGACGCAGCTACTCCCACGGGTCAAGGGATGGGGCTTGGACCGCAACCTTCTTCACAAGAAACTGCTCTGAGAAACACAGTCAAACACGGAATCAGAGTGGCACGAGCAGGAGTGAGTGAAGAGGCAGGGGCACTTGCGATATCCGGAACCGACCGGGACAAGTCGCTCGGACGTGGATCCGACCACACCAAACCACATACGGCAAACAACGGTTTCTGTGGACACCGCATACAGACTACGTCTGGTTTCTGCGAAGGAGCATGTAAGATACCTGGACCCGACCAGGACATGTGGCTCGGAACACCTGGACCCAACCAGGGTTTTTGAAGGGCAGGGATGGGTCAACGTCATCTCTAGCCAATAACAAATTTTCCCATAGATTATCTCCAGTATTTGTATCGGGTGGTGCTTCGCAATCCATATCTATTCCTGTCACCCTCTACCCACCCGATCGTACTGCGTTCAAAAGCGTTGACACAAAAGCCCTTATCGACTCTGGGGCAACTGGTTGCTTTATCGACTATGCAACGGTAGTGGCGTGCGACATTCCCACTACACGACTCAAGACTCCCCTGCGGGCGAGCAATGTTGATGGAACTCCCAACAAAAACGGCCTGATCAGAAAACAGGCAAGAGTAGTGATGAAACTCGGGGAAACAATAGAGACCCGTGATTTCCTTGTTATTGACTGTGGCAAGGATGACATCATACTAGGACTCCCTTGGTTACGGGATACCAATCCGACCATAAACTGGGAGAGAGGAGCGGTTTGGATTAAAGAGGCGGAATCGACCGTCACCAGCCGCGAAGACAATGTGGCTGCGGCCCATACTATCAACGTCTTCAATAGGAAATGCCAGGTCACCAAATTACGCAAACGCAACGCTCTGTGGTGGAAGCAACGCGTCGACCCGCCGAAATGTGACCTGATGGTACCTGACGTGGACCCGACCACGCAGCGGGAGGACATGCCGGAGCTCATACACTGTGAGGAGGATGAAGAAAACGAGCTGGACGGGCGCTCCATCAAGAAAACTACTATATCGACGTCTCTAGCCCAAGGGGCAGAGAAAATCAAGAAGGAACTCCCGCGAGACTTCCAGGACTTTAAGGACGTCTTCCAGAAGAAGGACGACAGTCCCCTTCCGCCTTACCGGTCGTTCGATCACGGCATAGATCTAAACGACTCATTTACACCAAAGGTTGCCAAGGCCTACCCGCTTAACCCTAAGGAGCGAGAGGCATGTAAAGATTTCATTGACGAACACTTGAGGGCTGGACGTATTCGCCCATCGAATTCCCCCATGGCTTCCCCGTTCTTCTTCGTTTCAAAGAAGGATGGTAATCTTCGCCCTTGCCAAGATTACCGGTATCTCAACGAGCATACCATCAAGAACGCTTACCCTCTCCCGCTCATCGGAGACTTGATGGATCAGCTCAAGGGATCTCGTTACTTCACGAAGATGGATATTCGCTGGGGCTACAATAACGTCCGGATCAAGACTAAAGACGCCTGGAAGGCGGCGTTCATTACGCCCTTCGGCCTCTTCGAGCCTCTCGTCATGTTTTTCGGCCTGTGCAACAGTCCTGCGACTTTTCAGTCGTTCATGGACTTTATATTCAAGGATATGGTGGCGGAGGGATGGTTAATCATCTATATGGATGATATGTTGATCCACTCTAGGGATCTTACGGAACATCACCAACGAACGAGGCGAGTTCTAGAGCGGTTACGAGACAACCGTCTCGGCCTCAAACTAGAGAAATGTACGTTCGACGCATCCTCGGTTGAATTCCTAGGGATGGTCGTCCAAGAGGGTATCATCGCGATGGACCCTACCAAGTTATCGGCAATCGCC